>JBBMOL010000609.1:0-125052 GCA_037954665.1 Laguncularia racemosa
CAAACTTGTCATATCATCTATGATTTTGAAAGAGAATATAATATTATATGCGAATATAAATGAAAAAAGATCAAGTTTATAGAAGGCTTGTGTTTTATAGGCATGTATAGATTCCGTCCTGTATAAACACAATAATTGTAGATGAATTAGATTCGTATTATAGCTTATGGGAGAAATTTATTATTAATCAAGTTGTAATAAACACAATAATTGTGTTTTGGGTCTCTAACTTTTATTATACGTCAAGACCTTAACAATTCTGACTGATCTTGAGCATCAATAATCGATTGTTGAGGCGATTTAACTGTTATTAATAATCATATTTTTTTATGTTTATTTATTGGCACTTCATGTAAAGCCACTTTCGACTTGGACTTTCAGCTATTGTAGACTCTTTTAACTCTCTATATTTGGGGATCTCATTACGATTGCATCAAGCTTAAATAGCCTCCTCCGTTCACCTATGACAAATCCATATGGGGCTACTGGGATTGCACTATTTTTCCTGTATATGTGATCATTCTACATATAATTCCTCCTTTTATGAGAATCGTTCAAAAGCGATACTAATCCCTCACATTCATCAGGATACTTGCCTGCCACAGTTGGCTATGGTGAATTCCGTATTTTCATATTTACAGTGTATTTGTTTCGAAAGATATGTTTTCAGCATTTAATATAATTAAAACTTTAGACTCTTTAAATATTATTGTTATAATATTAAGATGTTATGGTTACTAGTGGATTTTAGCAATAAGTAATAATTATGGGAAGTGCTATTAGTGGACACCGACGGCTAGCGGCTGTGATTTAGCATCATGGACAGTGTCAATAAAAAGGTTGGAAAGATAAAAACATTATTATGATTTTTCATTAGCATTTTTTTTGTGGTTATCAACTGCTACCATTGTCATCACATTTCCTCTTACCAATAAAAGTTAACTTTTACAACCATTTGAGCTTACCACAGTAGTAGTAGACAATTCTAGAACTTTAATTGTAATAAGCTTCGAAAAATAATTGATGAAACGTGTTACCCAAAACAAACACACTTTTAAGTTTTAATCGATTTTCGAAACTATTGTTTGCCACTCTGTCAATTGCAGTATTACTGGAGGATTGCTCTTTTGTGTTGTGGAACAAAAAGCCGAAGGAACCCGGCATCATTGAAAGTCTAAGTGGCTGTGAGTTTAGAAGCGTTAAGGCCGCCACATAATATTCAGTTTGATTCGGGAGTGCTATCAAGCCTTTGTTCACATAAATATGTTTGATTTGTCTCTTTCTCTCTCTCTAAATCTACTTCTTTCGTGTAATAAAATCTTATATGTTTGAAAATTATTTTATTTATATCTTACTTTTGTTTTAAAGTTCAACTAAATGCAATATAATGTTGAAAAATAAAAGAAACTGTCCCATCATTATTGTTCTAACATTTCGGAGCTAAAGAGAGAAAAAAATAACTGAAGGCTCCAATCCTTGATAGAGTATCTGATCTTTTGGAAGCAACTCACTTTATTGTGTAGGACCTCCATGGATAAACGTGGCCTAACAATTATAATGGAGAGGTGACTCTGCACGAAATCTAGAAAATTACAATTCTTTAATTGTAAGATGGACAAATAAGGAGAAGATCTTTGTTAATGGGAAGAAGAAAAGTCCAATCATTATGGAAAATAAAACTATTTATTAGGTTATTTAACTTTGTACCAGAGTGTATATGTAAGCGAAATCATTTTCGATACAATGCATTGTTTCAAATAAGAGTTCTTGAAACGAACTTGACCTTAACTAGCTTTTCCATTTTTCCATTGCTCGTGTTTTAATTGGCAAAAAAATGGCGCTTTATCATTCGGTGGTATTTGTTTTTGTATGTAATTATAATTTCATTTTATTGCTATCTTATTTTATTAAATGCTCTATTTTTAACTGATGCAAAATATATATAAAATAAGAAAAAAAGGGGTTAATACAACCTTTTGTATTAGGTTCGAGAATTTATAAAACCTTCATCTCTTGAACAGAACATTTTACACATACCACCATGCAGCCACTACAGCGATATCGTTACTCCTCTAGCTTTCCGCATTTGGGAGTTTTATATGCTTTTATTTTTGATGAAGTACATTTCCAATACATCATACACATGGTTGTAAACATTTCGCTTTTTTCCTTCTTATCTAATACAATTACGTGCATAATACGATTCAGTTAAAGATACAAAGATAAACATGAATCTAACCTAAAAGATTAATGATATGAACTTTTTTTTTTTTAATCTCAATACAATTTTATGTAGCGGCACACATTTAAAATAAAATAAAATAAAAAAAAATTGCCTACTAACATGAATCATTCACTCCAGTTTTCGCTATATACAAAGTGAAGGAAGTATTTTCTCCCTATCTATCCTATATTTGCTCCATCTTCTCCGGATTCCTATCACATACTACTGCATATAACATTTCTATTTATATATCTTATAATCAAGGGTTTTCTAACGTAGGAAAAAGAAAAATCTCGATCTAAACATGGATCCAAGAGTTTCATGGTAGATCCTTGGGTTTTGGACTTTGTTTCTATTTTATGTCATTTAGGACTGCACATAGAAGTGTGAGCTTATGGTTCAAAGTTGCTGTCTTAGGCCATTTATTTGTTTAGGCCACTTGACATTGCTTTTGAGAAACTTCCACAAATTGCAGATGAACGTCATCCAACTGCTACTACACAAACCCAAATGGAATCATTCAGGACTTTGTGTTCGTTTATATGGTGGATATCGCTTTTGCTTTAGACCATTTCTTGATGCATGACAAGAACTAGCCTATCTAATGTGCAATAATCCCTTTGAATGAACCATGGTCCAACTGTGTAAATGCTCTATCTATGAATCCTATATTTCACGTAAAATAGATTGTTGAAATAGCCCTATAAAAATAAAACAAACATAAGGTTATTGAGTAATTATCCCTAGCTGATAACCATCGGCTTTTCCGCCATTATATTTAAACATCCTCTTTTTTTTTTTCCTCTCTCTCTTTCTCTCCCCTCGGCACTTTCTTCCCTAAATGGCTCTTAATAAGTCTAAATAATCATAATGCGAGAAACAAAGATTAAAGTAAGGGAGGAATAGAAAAGACTCAATTAAGAAGAGGATATTTCAACCAATTCTCTCCATGAATTGTCACGGATTACACCATTTTAGATACAAGATATGCTTAAGTTTCTTTGTATGCTTAAGATTGAAAAACTAATATGGAATTTGGGAGCTATATAGGTGTATCTCTTGATGGAGTTGTTAATTAAATGTATGATTAGAGAATCGATCATTGAACCACTAAATAGTCAATCTTGTTTTTAGTATATTTTGTTCTTTAGATTGGGCTTTTGGATTAGTTCCAATGTTTAAAGCTGGAAAAGAAGAATTAAGATTTTGATTCTTGTCAATATAAAATGACTTATCGATGAATTGAAATCAAACAATTTTATTCACCAAAAGATAGATGTTTTGGTGAAGATTGATATTGGAATTTAGAGTTTACTGTAAGCAAATGTCGAATTAGAGGATTTTTTTTTTTTTTTAAATAGGACAACTAACTGCTAACTCAATCTCAACTTGCTCTATAACTAATCAAATATTGATCAGTATCATCTTATAGGTTTAAATATTGAATTAAATTGAGGAATGTTGTAGCTCCTACTAAATCTTACTTCTACTTTGTTTGATTTACTTGTTGTTATAGTATAATGTAAGACCAATTAATGATGATACCTAATGATTACTAATTTTGGATATGATTTCTATTTTTTACTGACTAATAAGGTCCTTATGGAGCGAAAGGCATAGGTTGTGGATTGGCTAATTAAGACTAATTGTGGATGCAAAACATGACCCATTAATACAAATTGTTAGCCTTAGATGGTATAATTTATAGTTGTTTAGGCATATAGCTTCACTTGTGTGGGATAAACAAGTATGGTTACTAACTTTTTACGATCAACCCAAGTTTGGAGACTCAAAAGTTAAGTAGTTAATGAGACTTGGATGGGAGTCATCTAGATAAAGGAACAATAGAGTAAACTACCGATGATTAGATGTATGAGTAAAAATTAGTGTGAGACCATTACTCTTTATTGTCATGTACTGAGTTCCATCATTATATATGGAATCAATGAGTTGAAGATTGACTTTTTGGATAGGTTGTGAGTCAAGAATTCACAATGAATCAACTTTCATTATTGAATTGTCGACTAAACCGATATTTTCAACTTTGATTATATTACTCTATACATTTACTTAAGTACCTATACCTTACTTTATGTATATCATATGTGATTGTGGTAATGATTGTTCTTGCTTGGTATCATAGTATATTCACTACAGGTTCCTTATTAACAATGTTTTAAGCACTAAAATATTTTTATTAAAGCTTGGAGAGGGGAGCAGTTGTGTTGATACAGAGCATTGTGTGACCTTGAAGATGTTTTCCAAGGAAAGTTCTATGTTTTCCAAAAAAAAATCCCTTTTTGTTGGCAATAAACTCTTATGAAACTTGGACAAAGGGAACTATATTATAGAAATCCACTAAAATAATATCATTTAAAAAAAATTTAAAGTAGAGTACCTAAAAAATTATTCTAAAAATAGGTTGCGGATCTAAAACGCGCTTTCAGCTTTGCTAATTTTGGAAAAACTAAAGGTGCGAAATTGCTTGAAGGCACAAACATGGTTTGCATCTTCAATTTTATTGGATTTTTAAAATGTAAATTATTATAATTTTTAAATTTATGGAAAATAATTTTTTTTGTTATTGTTATGTAAAATTTTAATGTTTTCAAAACAATAAAAAAAGTAATTTGAGGAAAGTTATAATTGGAAAAAAAATTGATGATTGTCGAGTCTAATTTCTGAATTCCCATTCCTAATCCGATCTAGACTAGACCCTATGCTCATCTAATGTAGATTCTCGACTTGAATTAGGAATTTCGTTTGATTTTTGGAGTCGCCACTTAACTGTTGTTGGGAAAATCGAATTAAGACTAAATGAGCGGATTAGTCTTAATTTGGACCACTAGTCGTCGTGATTTCCTCTTCTCGTTTTTGTGAAAAGAGAAAAAGGGAAAATCAGAGTTTTTAAGTCCGGAGGCTAACCTATTAAAACCTTTATGGTTACCACCTAATCTCTTGAAATTGTTTCTCTTTAGAAATGTGTTTCTATTTTGTTTCTGTTACTTTTTATTATGTTTTTGAATTATTTCAAGAAAATGATTTTGCATTCATTTTATGGGTTGACCCGAATGGGTGCCTACGTACCTGCTACTTAGGATCAAACAAGCCGTAGTTCGCTTTTCTGAAAACTTTAAGTTGGTTTGTGAATTTTAATTTTGAAATCTATTTTGATTTATGTTCTTACCATTTTTGGGATTTTTTTCTAAAAAACTTCTAAGCCTAAGCTCTGATTTTATTTTGAAAATGATTTTAGGGAAAAACATCAATTTTGGATTTATTTGAAGAAAAGGATTTTTCTAAGTGCTAAAACTCATTTTTTTATGATTTTTGTGATTTGTTTGTTATTTTTGTGATTTCTAAGAATTTTGTGGATTTTTGTGATTTTTGGGAATTTTTGTTGATTTTCGTGATTTTTGGGATTTTTGGGAATTTTCTATCCTATTTTGACATCTAAAATTTTATTCTTATTTTCCTAATATTTTTTATTATTTTTCTATATTTTATTATTTATTTTACATTATTAAATCCTAAAAAACCTAATTTCTACATTTTCCTATTTATTGAAAATAAAACCTAAATCAACAAATAAATAAATGGCTAAAGAAATAACAAAATAATAAATAACACATAATAAATAAATTCGGAATAAATAAATAAATAAATAAAATATGGAAAACCCGATTTACCTGGACTTGGGTCGGTGCGCGGGTCGGGTCGGTCGGGTCGAATCAGATCGATTGAACACGGCAACGGGGAAGGCTCGTTCACAGCGTTCTGGTGGCCTTTTGCAGCGGGTGAGGTGTCGAATCCTAGCTTCTAGAGGTTGCTGAATCCAATGGTGGCGGTGGTTTGCTCCCAGATCGCCTCCTGGTGGTGGTTCAACTCCGGCCGGTGCTTCGCGGTTTTGGGTCTCCTCCGATGCTCTTCGATTTGCACTCTTTCCTCACTTTCTCTCAATTCTGATCTGTGCTTTGGCTTCCTCTACTCCTCCTCTATTTATGGGCACTTGAAACCGAGTTGGATAAGCTCGGATTTCCTCCGATTGAAGCTGATCGGATTTTCGATTAGAAAAACCAACTCCGATTTGTGTCAATTCCTCGATTTGTTGCGATTTGATTCCAATTAGATAATGTTTATCTTATTTATGTTGAAGATCTGTTGGATTTGTGCAAAAAATTGAATCAAAACGGCCGAAATACGAATTTTTCCTTCCGCCGGCGATCTCGGACCTGAGGTAGACGACGATCACGCGCCCGACGCGTGCGTTTCCTCCAGCCAATCGAATGCTGCCACGTGTCCTGGATAAGTAAAAAAATTGCAAAACGTGGAAACTGCTCCTCCCGCGATTCGAACCCCTGACCTCGCACCCGCACCGCGCCTTAGCCCATGGTTCGGACCAGTTGAGCTAGCTCACTTTCCTGATTTTTCTAATTTCGCAAATTGCATATATGCAATGCGATTTTTCTATTTTTTTGTATTTTTTGAAAATTCCAAATTTTGTAAAAATTGTTTATTATTTATTATTGCTATTTCTGAAATCATTTTTCAAAATTGATGTGTTTTCCTATTTATTTTTATTTTTTTGAATATTTTTATTATTTGCTAAATTAGGGAAAAATTGGGAAAAATTGAAAATTGATTATTATTGATTATTACTCATTCCTAGGGCAAAAATGGGGTGTTTACAATGATTATTAAAAAGTTTAGAAACAATTGTGAAAGAAAATGTGAAAACATAGATAGAAAAATAGAAAAAAAAAATATTTGAAAATGTTAAGAAATTACAAAATTAAAAATATTAATATACAAGAATCACCAATGTCCATGAAAGATCTACCTCCTATCGCATTAAAATAGATGGATGAAATGGTCGAGGTTTCATCTAATTTGTATAATGAAAACAGAAAATATTAGCATTATAAAGGTAATGATTTGATATCATAAATATGTAAGGGTAAGCTAAGATTCAATTAATCATGTGTCTAATTATCTAACGTTTACCATTATTATGTCAATGTATGCATGTTCTTCTATTATGGCCTCTTCTCGACAAAGTCCACATGTGATCTTTTTTAGATACTCCTTAATGTCTATCTCAATGTGATATCTTTTTTTCCTTGGGTTCTCCTTTTTCCCTACAAGCTTTGGTGTTAGAAAGAGTGATGGAAACTATATCGGCTCCCAATTGAATTTGTTGCCTATAGGCAAGAAGTATGTCCTATATATAAGCTCTTGGTGAGTTTACTTGTACCAATTTGGTATAGATGTTGAAATATCGAGTTTGACTGAAACAACTACTGCATAGGTGTGAGAGTATGGGATTATGTATATTTGCCACTTTTAGCAAGTACATGTGTTGTAGGCAAAGTTAATAGTGTGTGTTTGACCCCCTTCTCTCAACCCTCTTGCTACACGACGACTATTGGTGAGCACTTTAAAAATTCTCTCTTGCTTGCTATAGTTAATGACCCTATAGTTATTAGCATGTAAACTCCATCTGTTTATCTTTTTGATGATATATTTGGTAAAGATTCTATCATTCGCCATATTTCTAAGCACTTTCGATTGCTTGTTGATGAAATAACTCATGCAACTATAAAAAGTCTTCTTCACCAAAGCAATTATGGATAACCCCCAAGGTCTTTTCAAGATAGAATTATAGTTTTTGACAATGTTGGAGGTCATATACCTAAACTAATAGCAACCTTCATGAGTTAATGTCTAAATCTCCATCAATACGTCGTCAAACCAGGTTGAGGCATTAAGCTTAATAATCCTCACCTGGTCCATTAAATAGTTCAACTTTCAAACTTATGCTTGCAACTCGGCATATGTAACTAACTTCTTATGTTGTATATTTTTGCGTGCCTTATTGAAGTTACTTGCAAGGTGTCATAAACAAAACCGTCACACTGCAAATGGAGGGCACTATCCGTTGGCTCGGGCTTCAACTACCGACCTAAAGCTAGGGTGTTTATCTGATATTAAGCAAATGGTTTTACGATTTACAACTTGTGCATATACTTCCCATACAAAAAGTTCCATCAATGGTAACAACTAGTCTAAGCAATCTCTACGCTATAATGTACAACTCAAATGCCTAGAAAACCTACTTAAGAGTAGATGCCTCGGGGGTATCCGACCTTCTCCACCCTCAATCAACTCGTGTTTTGGGATTCCTATTTTTTTATAGTGTTTAGAAGTTTAGGGAGTTTATTGTAAGACATTTCCCAATTCTTGCCCTCTAAAACCTTTCTCTTACTTATCTTGTAACCAAATTCTTGTTTAACAACAAAGGTAAGCTCCACAAACTTCATATTAAGATTTTTCCTGACAAGATTTATAGTCTGGTTTGCAAGAAGATTACAATCCAATTGAGGGTGATTACAACTTGTCATCGGGTTAATGCATGCGTGTGGACCCTCAAATCTAATAACTATGAATAGCCCTTATAACTTCTTCTTTTGGGCTCGAAGCCTCTACTTACAATCGTCTTCTCTTTTCAAATAATAAATAGATTAAAGTTACAATGATTCTTCACATGATAAGCCTTAACTACTTAAACCACATCTGCCTTTTTCTTGAATCTCATGCCCAACTCATCACTATTGCTCGAACCATTGCACATTGCATTTTGCTTTAACTCGAAATAGATGTAATCATCATCATTGCCAACATTGTAGTAAGGAACATGATCTTTAACTACCATATTAGGTGGTTTAATCTACCTTGATTAATATATTACTTGTGTCGAGTATGCAAATATGATTGGAGGATCCTCTTTAGGTATACCATCTCTATTATTTTCACTTTCCTCATCTTCCTCTTTAGAGCTCTCCTCATAATCGGAACTTTTCTCCTCAATACCTATTCTCACATTAGTGTCGGCTGCAGTTTCTGCACCTAAAAGTATCGTGTAGAGATCACGTCTGTTTAGTTGTTATAACACTAGAGTAACTACTCCGTCTACTTCATCATCATTCAATAGTGCCTTTTCATAGGGGTTCCAACATATGTTTGAAATGTCAATGGATTGGGAGGCATTTCCTTCAAAGAATTCAATTGTTTCAATCAGATTTTCAACATCATCATTATCTCTAATTGTTATCAAAGCATAAGATGTATTGCCCTCATAGAAAAGAGGACGCTTATGAATTATCTCAATATCCACTTCGGTTGGATCGACTCCAATACTCTAGCATATTCTATGTAAGAATTTGGTATAATTCATATTCTTCTTCATTTTCAACTTCTTAATTAGATCTCCATCATATTTCAACCTTTAGTTACTACCCATAATATTTCCAAATGCATAGATTATTAATTTTACATAATCACCCATTGTTATCTTATCTATAATATATGTAAATTATCAACTATTTGATAAAAAACAGATAATATCGATTTTTTTTTAAATTTACAATGCATAGCATTGATCTTTTTCTTACCATGCAACAAAAAAAGAAGAAATTTACGTTTTAATTTTAATTTTAATTTTTATTACAAGATTTCATAATAAAAATTGGAAAATTTAAATAATAACACAATAAAAATTATTTTACAAAAAAATTTTGAAGTTTTTTTTTTGGAATTATTCAATTACAATTTTTTTTTATAACAATATAGATAGTAAACCTAAATTTGATATTTAAAAATAATATGAAACTTTTCGTCAACATAATATTGATCTTATTTCCATACTAATGGAAAAATTAACTACCTCATGTTATGTATTACAAGATCTACATAAATCATGTTTAACACATTACAAACTAACAATAAATAGTAATATATATTTAAAAAAAATAACATTACGGCAATAATTTTCTCAAACACTAAAAACTAACACAATAACAAAAAAAATGAAAAAAAAACTTCCACTTTTTTCAAAATATATACCAAAATGTAGATTAATTAAGTTTTTTTTTTTTTTGTCAAGGAAATTGTAGATTTCAACGAACTCATTCAAATCCCATTATTTCGTGTCTGCACAAGAACTTTTTCTTCTTCTTGCGAATGAGAAAAAAAAAATGAAGAAATGGAGTTTGTAGAATGCAAAATGAAAATAAATGTATTCTGTTTTTGTATTTGTATTATTAATTTGAAATATTGTAGTGTCCGTAACTTTATTAAAGTAGGTTTGCATGCATTTGTTTTTTCAAGTTTGTAGATTGTAGGCTTGCAGTGCACATGTAGACGGTGGATTTTTCATAAAAAAATTAAAATAAAATAAAATGGACGATGAGATTAGTTGTATGGGAAATGATGGTGTGTGCTGAAAGCATGTATACTTGAAGGCATAGACCATGTTTGTATATTTAGTATAAATTGTATTGAAAGTATATTATGGATTCACGATTTTTAAACTTATTTTTAAAATAATTTTTTTAGATATATTATTTCATAATTAAAAAAATAATATTATTATTTTAATAGAAAGCCAACTATATTATCTATACCCATCAACATCAGCAAGTCTTTCCAACTTCCAACCTTCTTACGCTCTAAGCCTAGTTACCAAGTTAGATGTACTTTATCGACGCCAATGATCTCGGAATTTCCTCCCACAATTTTTTTTTTTTCTTAAACCCGCTTCTCTTAGATGGAACAATTTACACATACCCCTATACAACCACTACAGCGATGTCCGCTAGCTTTCCGTGTTTGGGACGTTTATGTGCTTTCAATTTCATTTCTCCCAAAGTCCTTTTTGTTTCTTTTATCTTTTTCACTGTCCATTCATGCTTCTTCGGTGAAGTACATTCCAATATGTGACACACATGGTTGTCAATATTTCTATTTTCTTTTATTTCGTTTCTAATACAATCATGTACGCGATAGAATTCTGTATAAGATATAAAGATAAACATGAATCTGGCACGAAAAATCTTAATTTGAACGTTTTTTTTTTTTTTATCTGTGTATAATTTTATATAGTGATACATATTTAATATAAAGTGAGATACAAACATTATCTATTAACACAAATCGTTCACTCTACTTTTTGTTTTCTAAAATATGTATATTCTTTCAATTTCAATTTACAAAGTGAAGGAAGTATTTTCCCTTGTACTTATTCTTAGGGGTGGGAATGATTGAGATCGATGTGATTTGTTCCTTCAATCCAACCAAACTATATATTATGATTCATTTTTTTCTTAAATTAACCTAACCATACAATGTGATTTGTAATTTTTTTCTAACATAAAAAATAAGGTTTAGTTTATGGGTCAAATCATTTTTACATATATTATTATTATTATTTTCTATATATAAGTTAATATATCATAGAAAATTGTACTTGACACAAAAAATTTAATTTTTTTAGCATTTATTTGATATTAACTAGCATCTTCAAGATTTATTTGATACATTTAAGGAGATTTTATTGTCTTACTTAAGATAATCTTAATTTATATATTAGTCAGTAAACAAAAATAGACAATAAAAAAAGTTATTCGATAAAAGCAAAATAAGAGAAGTAATTAAATAAGTAATATAATATCCTCTTTTTTAATTATACAATTCCACATTTTCACCAACATATTCTTTTTATTTACTTCTCACTATTTGGTTCAGTTTAAAACAATTCAATTTAGTTTGTAATTTTTTTGAACCTTAAAAAAGGGCTTGGTTCAATTCATAATTTTTTTGAAGCTAAAAAAATAATTTGAACCTAATTTACAGTTTTGTTCAGTTTGGTTTGATTTGATTCACAGTTTGATCGTTTTTTTTTTCCACCCCTACCTATTCTATATCCACTTCATCTTCTTCGGATTCGTTTCACATACTACTACATATAACATTTCTATTTATATATCATATGATCGAGGGTAGTCTAACATAGAAAAAAAAAATCCCAATCTAAACATGATTCCTAGAGCTTCATGGTATATCTTTAGATTTTGGGTTTTGTTTCTATTTCATGTTGTTTAAGACTACACATAGAAGTGTGAGCTTATGGTCCAAAGTTGTTGTCATGGCCATTTATTTGTTTAGGCCACTTAACATTGCTTTTGAGAAACTTCCACAAATTGCAAATGGACGTCATCTAATTGCTTCTACTAGGGTGGGTGCAATTCAATTCAGTATAGTTTGCACCTCTAAATCGAATATTACAGTTCAATTTTTTTTTTTTTTAAAAAAGTCGAATTTAACTATATAGTTCAGTTCATCAATTTCTCAAACCTAAAAAAATCAGTCCGGTTCATGGTTCGACTACTATGCCTTGCTAACTGTTACTATAGTCTTGTCTACATTTTGTGCTTTGGGGAGGGCTAATAACTATATATGTATGGTAGATGGTGGTGGATGCCGAATAATGGTGGCTGTTTGGTTAGGGTTAAGGAGAGTGAGATAGTGTATTGCGTAGTGAGAGAGCGTACTGCACCGCGTATGTGTAGTGACTATTGAGTGTAGGACTATAAACCAAAAGAGCGTAGTGAGCGAGTGATTACTATGCCTTGCCTATTATCATTGTGGTTTAGTATGTGCGTTTGTGTTTTAGAGAGGGCAGACAATTGTATGTATACAATAGATGGTGGTAATGGTTAGATAGTGGTGGCTATTTAGCTAAGGTAAGGGTCTTAGGGAGTTAGGGTATGGCCATTTGGGTTTGGATCTTTAGGAGGGTTTGGTTGAAGACGGAAGGGACGGCTAATGAAGAAAAGACAAGATTGAGGCTAGATAGACAATAAAATAGGGTTAGGGACTTTAGTTTAGGTTAGGGTTTTAGGCGCAATTTTTTTTTTTAATTATTAGCAAATTGGTTTGGTTCGTACAAATGAACTGAACGACAAACTAATCTTATAATTGAATCGGTATTAAAAAAAATACTGAAAGTTTGATTTGATTTAATTCGATTTGGTTCGACTTGCAATTTGGCCAGTTTTTTTGCCACTCCTAACTCTTACACAAACCTAAATAGAATCTTTTGGGACTTTTGGTTCATTGATATTGTGGATCTTGCTTTTCTTCAGACTATTTCTTGTCGCTTAGTAAGAACTAGCCTATCTAATGTGTAATAATCCCTTTGAATGATACATGGTCCAATTGTGTAAATGCTCCATCTATGAATCCTATTTTGCACTTAAAATAGATAGTTGAAATACCCCTACAAAAATAAAACAAACATAAGGCTATTAAGTCATTATCCCTAATTGACAACCATTAGCTTTTCCATCATTCTATTTAAACATCCACTTGTTTTTGCCCCCTCTATCTCTCCTTAGCATTTTCTTCCCTAAATGGCTTTTAATAAGTCTAAATAATCATAACACGAGAGACAAAGATTGAAGTAAGGGAGGAATAGGAAAGGTAATTCTTTTATCTAAAACTCACCTCTACTTAGTTAAGAAGAGGATACTTTAACTAATTCTCTCCATGAATTGCTAGGAGTTGCATCGTTTTAGGTACAAGATATCATTAGGTTTCTTTGTATGCTAAAAACTAAAAAGTTAATTTGGAACTTAGGAGCTATCTAGGTGTATCTCTTGAAGGAGTCATCTATGCTTAGAGAATTGATCCTTGAACCATTAAATAATCAATCTTGTTTTTAGTATATTTTGTTCCAATGTATAAAGGAGGAAAAGAGCAATCAAGATTTTGATTCTTGTCGTTCTAAAATGATTTATTGATGAATTGAAATCAAAACATTTTATTTATGTTTTAGTAAATAAAATGTTTTGGTCATGATTGATATTGGAATTCAGAGTTCACTCTGAGCATATGCTAAAATAGAGGAATTTCAAGGATAGGGCATCGCCAACTTGATCTCAACTTGTTCTACAATTAACTAACTATTAATCAATATCATTTTATAGGCTTAAATATTAAATTAAATTAAGTAATGTTGTAGGTCTTAGTAAATCCAACTTCTACATTGTTTGATTTACTCGTTGTTAAAGTAGTGTAAGACTAGTTAATGATGATATGTAATGAATACTAATTTTGGATAAGATTTCTATATTTTTGCTGACTATTGAGGTCCTTATGGAATGAAACACATAAGTGTTGGACTAGCTAATTGAGATTAGTTATGGATATAAGACATGACCCATTAACATAAATTGTTGGCCTTAGATGGCATGATTCATATAGTTGTTTAGGTGCTTAGCCACACTTGTGTGCAACAAACGAGTATCTTGTCTAACTTTTTGCAATTGGCCTTGGTTTGGAAACTCAAAAGTTAAGTAGTCAATTAGACTTAGATGTTAAATGGAAGTCATCTAGGCAAAGGAATAGTAGACAAAACTGCCAATGGTCAAATATATATGTAAAAATGAGTATGTGGCTGTTACTTTTTATTGTTATGCACTGATTTCCATCATTATATGGAATCAATGAGTTGAGGACTGACTATTTGGACAAGTTGTAGGTAAAGAATTCACTATGAATCAACTTTCATTAATGAATTGTTGACTAAACTGATATTTTCGAAGGGCTAGTTGTTTGATTATATTGCTCTACTAATTTGCTTAAATTCCTTACTTCATCGACATCTATGTGATTGCGGTAGTGATTGTTCTTGCTTGGTATCGGAGTGTATCCACTACAGGTTCTAGGTTAATAATGTTTTAGTTACAAAAATATTTGGATTAAAGCTAGAAGAGGGGAACAATTGTGTTGATACAGGGCATTACATGACTTTGAAGAAAATTTCCGAGGAAAGTTCTGCAGTTATATCTAACTCCCTTTTTCTTGATAGTCAACTCCCACAGAACTCCGACAAAGGGAACTGTGTCATCTATACCATCAATATCAGCATAAAGGTCTTTCCAACTTCCAACCTTCTTTGCGTACAATATCATAAATTTTAAGTTCAATTTGATATATTACTCAGATAATTTGAGGTTGAACTTGACCTAACTGTAATTGATTTGAATTCGATCCAATATAGATCTAAACTGAAGTAGGTTTCGATCATTCATGCCATTAAGGTGTACAAGAGAAATAAAAGATATGAAAATAAAAATATAGTTGAACTCAATTGGAGGATGAGAATTAGAAAATGAAAATAAGGGTAGCCATGTAAGTAATGATTATCTCATGTTCTAATAATTTTTACGGGATTCTCACTTAATGCCAGAGGTTAATGATGGGAACTCTATACAATTGATAGCCATCAAGCGTCTTTAACAAGTTCTACAAGCATAGTAAACCCTAACTTTCCAAATATTTATCGCATCGAAACATGGACATGGGACACTGGGGGATATCATTCCGCCCCACTTTCCAGGGTATCGATGCCAAAATTGCCAAGTATTCTCAATTGCTTGGTGTGCAAAATATCCAATCTCTTTCCACGAAATGGATAGCTTCCAAGCAATATTATCGTTTCATGGTTCTCATCTCATTGGTCCCCTTTATCATACCAAACTCACCTTATTGGCTTTAAAAAGTGACCATTGCGTGAAATTTGGCATGACATATTTTCTTCAAGTGATGATGCACATGGAAGACCTATGTTTAGAACGTCTCTTTGGCATCAATGTCATAATCACGTTGTCACACCCCAATTGGGGTGGTTGTTAATAGTCCATTGCGTATCCATCTAGTAAACGTATATATATTCGAAAATTTTGTGCTCTGTCCTTTAACTTTTAATAACGTGAAATGTTTCTTGAAGCAATTCTCTAGGATAAGGGTGAATTATGAATTCCAATAAACAGCTACTTCACCACCAAGTACAAATAATGATAAGTGGCATGCGATTTTAAATTTATTTAATGCATTACCAAGAGCGAACAACAATTTCAATGCTAAGTGGTTATTTAGATAGGGATCTACAAACAACTAGTCTCTTGGGTACTATACTATCATTTTGATTTATTCATTCCAATATCTATCTTCATATCCAATCATATAAATAATGATCTCATATTAGGTTCATCACCCACATAATTTACTGATAGTTTAGTCTACTACTTGCATATATAATAGTATCCCAATCGACTGTTGCAACACACAGATTGTTTTATTTTAGATGTCTCGAAGAATTGACGAGTAATCGAAGGACCATTTTCTAATAAGGTGGACAGAGGCATGAGAGTGTAAAAATCTCGAATCAGAGTTGTCCCATGCCCTATCTATCCTTGACTGGATTGGATCAGATCTGTGATTTATTACCTATTTGACCAAGTGAATCCATTTCACTTGAGGCTGATCTCGGACATGAGTCATAAAATGGAGTTGGTCTATTTGGATTTGAAATAGATAGGTTGATAATTCGATGAACCTACGAACCGCAAAAGATATTTTGAATGACATATTTAAGTATTATCTGTTTATATCTAAATTTAATTAAATTCTCTATATTTTAAGTGAGTCAATTAAATTATATTATTAAAATAGAGTCATATATCATAAAAAAAAAAGGATATACAAAACTTGATTAACACACTTCAAATATAAAGCATTTAATTACATTTCGGTATAAAGTCACAAGCAGAAATGATTCAAATTAAAATATAAAGAATATTAGTATACTACTGAAAATTTGAAGCAAGAAAAGTCAGATCTCCAGGTTGCAAATCTTTAAAGGGAAGTTATGGAGTTATTATTATTATTATTATTACTTTTTTGGTCACTAATAAAAGAGGTATTAATCATGTTCCTTGATATGAAGTTATGCCATGAGCAACAACATTGGTAAATTAGTCTTTCCTTAACTATAAGGAAAGCAAATGACGTACACAATTATTTATATTATACAAGCAAAGTGGCCGATCCCCAATTCCTCAATCATTCTATAAAAACAAGCATTAAAGTTAAACTTGTATATTTCTACGACAAATATGGTTTCAAATAGTTTATCTGAATTAAACCAGTTATTTTCTTTTCTTTTTTTTTTGTATAATGTAAATGTATTTTCTTATATTTGTTTTATGTGCATTTAGCTTTCGTATATTTAAAATTGAGTGTTTATACTTTCAAATTTAAAAAAGAAAAAAAAAGCTCCTATATCACTATTTTGCCATTAATGTTAAGTTTTATTTTATTCTATTTTCTTTTTTAATTTGAGTATCTTTTTATCATTTTATCTAAGGGCAAGAGAGTAAAATGAGGTCTTAAAGTACATTTAAACAAAATTAAGGATGTAAATACTTAATTTTATAGATAAGAAAATTAAAAGTACATAAAACAAATATAACAAGGTGCACATATTTGAAATTTACTCCCTTTTTATCATTTCAAACCAAACTATAGGTTTTTATTTTGTAGATATTTTTTTTTTTTGAATTATAAAACTTCCGTTTGATTTGGTTTTCCTTCAGTGATTTCAATCATAACATTCTCTCCTTCTCTCTGTGGCTAGCACAGATGAATATCCTTCAATAAAAAATGTTACATCAAATCAATCAATGTAAGAGGAATTGTAGTAGATATATAAAAACGTAACTAAATAAATTAAGGCATTTTTTTTTTAAATTGAAATATTCCACTTAAGAGATAATGTGATTTTTTTCATTTGAATAAAACGATCTTTTTATGATTTTATATACTATTTTAATGTTTTTTTTTTTAATTTTATAATCCAATTATATATATTAAATCTCCATTATTAATTTTGGTTAAGTTTTTATTATTTATATATAAATTAATAATAAAATTAAAAATTAAATTGATTCCATAAAAAATATAGATAAAATTATAAAAAAAAAAATCGAGTGAAAACTCACCTAAGTGATAAATAAAAAATATCTACGACATAGCACGCTCATCCAGTATAGTGCGTCCCATCAGTTGCATCTGTAGATGCATAATTGTAATCATGTCATGTGTCCCTATATTAACGAACTCGTGTCCCCAGTCGATCTTGCCATGTGAGTATTTGCCAATTTGCGCTCCGAGTCCTAGGCTTCATGTATATGTGTATCTCCACAAGCTTGTTTTGAGAAGTACAAGCTTCATGTATATGTATATTTCCTGGCTTGTGACCTAGTCGTTGAATCAAGTGGGACTCGGTCAATAATTAATCTAGAATGATGCACACCCATGTGGATAAAATTTTAAATGTTTTACCCCCATAACCGGAAGGTTTATTAAGATTTAAGAGTTTATAGATTCTATATGTTCCGTTTTAAATATTAAAATATATATTTATAAATATGATATTAAGTAAAGTCTTTATCTAATATAATATAATATTATTAAATGTTAATTGAATGCATTTGTTTCTAGAGAGTAAAATTAATAGATAAGTCATGAATCTTTATACTCTAATTAATAGATACATACCTTAATTATGAGATTCATGCTTTGATTATTATATGATACAGATATCAACCAAACATAATGTTTTATCTTTTCTTTGAAGAACTAATGCGTTAATACCTAACATTCTACTCATCAGATACATGCATTAATCATGAGATTCATGACTTAATTATTATATTCATGCTTTGAAGCTTTTACCATTGTCTCAATCTTATACTTTTTAGGCAAGTTTATTGTGATTCTCCATGCACATACCCTTCCATGTGGTAACCATACATAGCTATCTTTTCCTTATATACTTCCATTTTTCAAATGCTAATTTATCATTCTTCAAAGAAAAGCTCATATATTAAAATCCTTATATAAACCTAATCTCACATATGTATTTACCTGTTTTTTTTATACTTTTGGTTGATTGTATCATCTTAATTCATATTAGTAGGGATTAACATTTAGGTTTAAATTAAAATAGAGATGAAAAGTTTTAATAGTATAAAAAAAAATATACATTATTAAAAGTGGTGTAAATACAACATATTATTAGTATTATAGTATTGATATAATTTCATTAGATATCATTGATGTATTAATTAGATGTTAAATATCTATTTTATATCTTAATGTACCACGTGGATAATATATAATATATATCTCTATTTTCACTATTTTAATATTATTTAATCTCTTTTTGATACTATTAAAGCTTTTCGATCTTTATATATATTTTAGCATAAAAATACTGATAGTATCGTATAATTTTTGCTATCAAAGTTTTAATTTGACACGCTTACGTTTTACTCTAATATTATTATTGGGAAATAGAATATGTATGGAACTTCGAAAAGACAATCAACTGTGACTGGACAAAACTTTTTAGGTGACCTTTTTTTGGTAACCTATCAATTTAGCCACTTGCGCCAAAATCAAACCCTATAAAAAGCAGCCGGTAAGAACCTAGTACACACACAACCTACACTTTTCATCCTTTCCTAAACTTTGAAAGCCATGGCAATGGCATCATCATCAACTTTCCTTCGCATTTCCTTCTTTCTCTCTCTTCTTCTTCTTCTAACTTTCTCCACTCTCTCCTCTGCTCATAGAAATCTCAACACCAATGGAATAAAACCCTCATGTTCAAACCCTAAACAAAGGGCAGAGAAACTCATAAGATCTCTCAATTTGTTCCCAAAAGAAAGTATTAACATTGACAATAACATTGATGATTCCTTAGATTCAGTTCCTAGACTTGTTGAGAAAAGATTTGAATTCCCATTTTTACCGAGTTCTTCAGGTTTCAATCCTTCTGTTCAGGATCTTGGGCATCATGCAGGCTACTTCAGACTTCCACATACCAAGGCAGCAAGGTTCGTATAGTTACACATATTTCTAATTTTGGTTTTACTGTTTTCTTTTTTACTTTTCAGCTTTCCCCTTAATAAGATGCCCCTGTTATAAAATTCTTGTCAGTCACTTGACGTGTGACCATGCACTAAAGCTTATGCAATGGACGTCTTATCTAGCAGGGACAAATTAACAGTTTCGATGTGAAAACTTTGTCTCTTTATTGTTCTTTACTTTTATAAAGCATATAGTAATACTAAAAAGTATTGATTATTATATACCCATCTGCCCACGGCATTCTTTTTAATTTGTAAGACCGAAATTTTACTTGATTAAAGTATATTTTTGTTTCAAATCTAATATAACCCAATAAAAGATTTCGAAAAGCATGTTCTTATACTAGACTTAATTGTAGGAACATTTTAAGTTATTTTGTTGCATCTCTCCAATAGCAGCAAGACACCAAGAAATTTCAAATGTCTTATAAGTCAAAACCAACAAAACCTAATCTTGTCGAATTAGCTCAAAATCATTGTAGCGCTAGAGAGTTAGTTAACTTACTTCGTGGTGGTTTCGCTTTTCCGATTAATTTAATCAACAAATTGTAAATTTTGCTGAACATGGGTTTATAAACTCGTCTGATTTTACCTTTATTTTCATTTGTTTATTATTTTTAATATTTTTTAGGATGTTCTACTTCTTTTTTGAGTCAAGGAAGAGCAAAAATGACCCCGTGGTTATATGGTTGACTGGAGGGCCTGGATGTAGCAGTGATCTCGCTCTTTTCTACGAGAATGGTCCTTTTAGAATTACAAAGAATTTGTCTCTGGTATGGAATGACTATGGTTGGGACCAGGTAAATAATCGTATGAAATTCAGAGGCTCTATATATGACTCGTGTTAATTTTTTGAGAATAGTTGATCCGAGTTCCAAAGTGTTGCACGACATTCTTGATATTTTATTTTTTCCCTTTTGGAATCAATTTGATTCCAGTCGACTTTATTCATATTGCATGGTTGTTATGTCAGAATTCTGCTCTATTATGTTTTGTTTGCTTCTCTCACCGTTGTGTTGTTAAATCATGTGTCGACAGTCATTTCTTTGTTTTCTTTCCCCTCATTTTGTTGCAAGGATCCTGTTGATAATGGGTATCTCGAGACATCATTAAATATTATGATAAGTTATTATATTCGACATTCCTAAAAGAATAATAGTATATTCGATAATAATATTTCTTTTATCCTGATTAAAGAGGAAATCCCTATCAATCCCAATAATATTTAAATCATCAAAAAAAAATTTGTCTTTTTTGGATAGTTTTTGTCTTTGTTCTAATCAACAAGAGTTGCATTTATTTAATGGATACAGCAAAGTTATGCTCAAATAAATATCTCACAAAACGACATGACTGCGACATTACTATAGTGAATGCAAAAATATAATAGTCTGAATGGATTTTTGCGAATGCAACATTATGACTGTGTTAACATGTCAATTGTTTTGCTTTTATTTTACTTTAATGTCTCTATATTATTATTTCCCAGAACTTTTATATATTGGCATGCTCGATAAGTTACCTGCCGTTAAAGTACACACTAATGTTACGCAGGACAAAATTATTCACTGCATCTCGTGCCAGACTTGGCCATGTCATGATTTTGGGAAACAATCTATGCGAATCTCTTTATTTAATTTTTTTCCCCTTAAGATAATTCAACCAATCTGTGGAGTGTATATTCCAAATTAATTATGCACTGATCCAAAATTACTTTTTTTTTTTGATTCATGATGTAAATTATTACAATCTTAACCAAAATTATATAATTAGTCTTTTTATCACATCACTATTTTTTTTATGGTGTCATCCTAATTACAACACGATTATGTCCTTTATTCATGATAATACATCTTAATATTTTCCCGGATTGATGAATGACAGGCATCGAATATTATTTTCGTTGATCAACCAACGGGAACTGGCTTTAGTTATTCAACTGACCGGACTGATCTACGACATGATGAAACAGGCGTTAGCAATGATTTGTATGATTTTATACAGGTATATTCTAATTTTAAATTTTTAGATCAAGATATTAGCTATGAAGGACAGGATTAAATATTGAATTGTAAGTATAACCAACATTTTTTTTTTTAATTTCAGGCATTTTTTGAGGCACATCCTGAATATGTTAAAAACGACTTCTATATTACTGGAGAATCCTACGCTGGACACTATGTTCCTGCTTTCACTAGTAGAGTTCACCAAGGGAATAAGGCAAATGAAGGAATTCACATAAATTTAAAGGTACATCTTTATCTTTTGAGGTTGAGAAAAGTATTCTGTCGAGCGAACTGAAATAAAAAAGAAGAAAAAAAAAGCAAGGAAAAAAATTTCTTTTCCCTTTTATCTAGACATGAAGGAGTAGGTAATGATTTTGTCCTTATAAAATCACCCTTTTATAATTTTTGAATTAGTGAAATTCTACTAAAAAATCAATCCCTCCATAGAGGGTCAACGTTAGGGAATATAGTAAGCTTTCCTCTATTTTTATCCAAGCATGATACCATGAATTTGACTTGAGTTTGTAAATAATTCACAGGGATTTGCTATTGGCAATGGATTGACAAACCCAGAAATCCAGTATCAAGCATATACACAATATGCCTTGGACATGAAGGTGATCACACAAGCCGATAAGGACGAGATAGACCCATTGTACCCCCGCTGCAAACAATTTATAAAATCTTGTGGTAATTAATCTTCTATAAGACCAACAACAACCTTAATTGTTCAGCACAGAAATCATTGAGTGTTTGGACTCTAATATTATGAAACAATAATGACTTTTATTTTTCCAATTGGAATTTCATGCAGGCGTAAAAGCTGGTACGGTTTGTGAGGATGCGTATAGTGTTTGTACCGATATTTTCAATAGAATCATGAGCATTGCTGGGGGTATAAATGTAAGTATACTTGTTTCGCAAGAACATTTTTCCAACTTTTATCAATGTTTGTTATAAGTAAACTTTTAGGGGTGCAAAATATTATGGTAGTATTCTTAATATATACAAATGCTATAAACTTTTAATAGTAAATGGCAGTGGAAGGTATGATAAAAGTTGGTTACTAGTTTTGGTGTTGGTGGTCGGTAACTAGAGAAAATAATAATGGAATTTCCCCAATTTAAAATTACATTATCACTTGTCATTAAAAAGCACTAGTTACGGTAATTTTTTTGATATCATTACGTAATATTTGATAATTTCAGAGCATTGATTAATAAAATAAAAAGTCTAAAAAAATCGGAAAAATGTTTTCTTTTCGAATTAAAAAAAAAAAAAAACACAACTTAAACCGTCTCTTCTTTTCTCTCCTTGATTGCTTTATCATAATACGAAAATAGCCATTTTAGCTCATTCACAATGACCTGTTGGATTGATTTTTCTTTTTTTTTTTTTTTTTTTTCCTAGCATTATGACATTAGGAAGCGTTGTGAAGGTGATTTATGCTATGATTTCTCGGACATGGAAACATTCTTAAACGAACAATCGGTGAGAGATGCTCTTGGCGTAGGCAACATGACCTTTATTTCGTGTAGTTCCGAGGTTTATGACGCGATGTTGAGGGATTGGATGCGTAATCTGGAAACAGGAATTCCTCAGCTTCTTGGGGATGGAATCAGGGCTCTTATATATGCTGGGGAATATGATCTTATATGTAACTGGTTAGGTAAGTCTCCTTCTCTATGGCATTAGATTTTTCAAGTTGGGTTCTTTGACTAAATCGCTTTTATGATTAACTTCGAGCAGGGAATTCAAATTGGGTCCATGCTATGGAATGGTCCGGACAAAGCGCTTTCGTGACATCTCCTACTACTCAATTTATGGTGGACAACAAGGAGGCAGGGCTGTTGAAATCGCATGGACCGCTTGCTTTCTTAAGGGTCACTTTCTTTTTCATATACACGCCCGTATTAATATGCTCATCAATCACTCCAAATATATGCATATCCCTATACACAGACTAATAAACTGACGCATGGCGTATTTCTGGATGCAACAACAGGTGCATAATGCTGGGCATATGGTTCCAATGGATCAGCCAAAAGCTGCACTCCAGATGCTCGAAATGTGGATGCAAGGGAAAATCGGAATGGCAGGCGGAGACAGTGATATTGCTCCAAAGTGAAGACTGTACAGCTGTAAAAGTTGTGAAATTTAGAAAAACATAGCTGCTCACAATCATTCATACACAAATACTGATGTACATATGATATTAATTACAAAGCGAAATCAAACAAATAGAGGATTTTTTTTTTTTTTGTTCTTTTTTTCGCGCGTAACCGTATATTCACCAAGAAATAAACGATTTATAGAAAGATCACTTCTTACTGTAATATGATCTACAAGTATGATGTCAATGACAATGACATAGCGCAAATCTGAAGCTTATGTGACTTATTTTCCCTCAATTATTCTCAATGGAAAAGAAAGATAGAGATAAGTAGATTATAAGTTATACATATGTATTGTAAAATTCAAGAAAAAGTATGCTTTTAGCCTTCAATTTTTATCTATCTTTTTATTCAGGTCAGCTATTATCTTCATCCATTTTATATGACATGGCTTTTTTTTTTTTTAATTTTTTTGCTCTAAGTGTTGCTGGATAAGTAGCCATGTCAGTCGATTAGTAGACTAACCATTATAGTATTGACCAACTTATGATTCAATTGTCTAAACATAAACTATTAAAACCCAACGATAAAAAACGCAGTCGGTGAAAAAATTAATAAATAAACAAACTAAACTAAAAGAGATCTAACTAAAGTTAAAAGCACACTATCAATGAAAACCCATTAGAAAACTCAACGTGAAAATGCTCTTCATCTCCATAGAAACCATTTTAAAAAAGAAAAAAGAAAAAAGAAAAAGAAACCTTAACTCTTTTTCATTTCCTTAGAAACCACAATGTGATGAGATTTGGCGATGATATGTACAACTAAGAAGACCTGGCTTATGCATAGAGAGACCCTAGCCCTTTTTGATGCTTTTGTGTGTGGGTAAGAAGATTTGTTGAATTTCCTTTTTGGTAAAATGAGTTGCTTTTGATGAAAGGAAGAACAGTTGTTAAATATGAGAAATAATTTTGCAATAGAATTGAAAATGAAGAATGGAACAACATCAACTATATCGAAAGTTGTGGTACAAATAAAAACAAATGAAAATTAATCTATTAACTGCATGGTCCTATAAATAAGCCATGATGAACAACAAGATCACTTATATAATTGATTCCTAAAACTAGGACAACACAACAACAACAACAACAATAGCAATGACAGCAAAAAGAAAAAACAGGATAGTTAGGACACGACAGTAGCTGGAATACTTATACTCTTGAAGCATAATTCTAACACTCCTCTTTGCTTTAGTAGTTGCAAACATCAATTTTCTTTCTTAGATGCTCCATTCTACTGGTTGGAAGTGGCTCTGTGAATAAATTAGCCAGCTGATCCTCAAACTTGTAATAAACCAGTTAAACATGGTCTTCCTTTTGAACTTCTCTCAAGAAAAATAACTTGATGTTGAAATGTTTGGTCTTTCCATGGAATATTAGATTATGAGAGATTGCTATGGCAGCTTGGTTATCCACAAAGATATTAGTACTTTCCTCTTGTTCTAGATTGAAATCCATCAAAATTTTCCTCAACCACAATGCTTGATTGACTGCAGCAGTTGCAGTAATGAATTCGACTTTAGTAGTGGATTATGCCATGATTTCTTGCTTCTTCGAGCTCCATGAGAAGATGTCGGATCCAAGGGTGAAATAGAAGCCGGGAGTGCTCTTTGTGTCATCGACTAAACCACCTCAATCAATGTCCATGAATCCAATAAGTTTGAATTCCTTGCTTCTAGTATACTTGACTCTAAACTCACTTGTACCTTTAACATATCACACCACTCTCTTGGCAGCTTTAAGGTGCAATTCACTTACGCAATGCATAAATCTAGACAAAATGCTTATAGCATTCAAAATGTCAGGTCGTGTGGCCGTGAGATACATCAAATATCTAACTAAGTTTCTAAAGCGACCTTCATCAACTCCACCGACACCATCATTCTTACATAGTTTTTTATTTTCTATCATGGACAGCTCTTCTTCCATAGCTCTTGTCCACTTCTGACTTCTCTTAACTTCCTCATAATCAGCTGGTTCACATACAACAATATTGCATCTTTCGTAGATGTCTTAGAAAGGCTTGCTTCCTCTTATTAGTGTATCATCCATGATTTCCCTTTGCCAGTCATCTTCCTCATATGCGTTTGAATAGAGTAAATTTAACCTTAGTTCTGTTGTTGTATGCTTTCTAAGTTCTATCGCCTCCTAGTTCCATTCCTTGTCTTCCATGAAATGAACATCATGACTTATGATGACATTTTCAATTTGTGGTTGGAAGACTTTGTAGGCTTTGCTCACTATGTTGTAACCAACAAAGATCCTCAGTGCAACTCTTTTATCGAGCTTGTTGCATTTGATTTGTGGAACATGGGTGATACAAATGCTACTCCACATGCCACTAATGTTCAAGAAAGTGACTTGGAGAATCATCTTGGAGATTTTAGCAGACCAATCATTAGGGCCCAAACTAAAAGACTAAAGGAACAATTTCAATTATTTGTGCAAAAATGGGTTGATAATGGGCTATGCAAGCTTGGAGATTTTAAAGAGCCCAAGTTCATTAATTTAGTTAGGCTAAAAGATTAGCTTTGGATTCAGCTCATCTCATTTCTAGCCATCTAAATTCATTGAACCTTGAAACAACTCCTTGCAATAAATTTGAGCAGTTTTTCTAACCAGGTGGGAGTTACAAGAGTTAATTAGTGACACCACCTTGATTGTTTAGGTTCGATATACTTTTGATGAAAAAAACTCTATAAATAGGGCTGTTTAGTTTTGTTTTAAGGATGATGTAAGTTGTATTGAGTTTCCAGATTGGAATATAAGAGAGTTTGTTTTCTTGTGTTTTTATGCATAAGGTGTTGAGTTGAATGCAATTGAGTTCATCTTTTGTATTTCAATTTTTAATCCTTATTTCTATTGTTCTTGAATACTTTGATCTTGGGTTCAAGGGGTAATTTTCAATTATAACTTGAGTTCTTTTTCACAAACGTGTTCTTGGGTAATTGAACAAACCGTTCTGATTACTTTGGTGAGAATCAAATTCTGATTTGATTGGTAATGAGTTTTAAGAAACAATTTGGGTCTTGGGGTTTTTGCATCATTTGGTATCAGAGCAAGGTTCACCAAGTAATTATCTATCCTTTTAATTTTTTGTTTCTTTCCATTAGCCTTATTGATCTTCTTCTTGCTTGTTGATCTTGTTCTTGCTATTCACAAACCAAAAAAAAAGAAAAAATTTGTTCTTGAAGTGTTTGGGTGTTAATTTATAAGGAATTACAAGTTTCCTTCTTAAATTCAATATTTGTCATTTTATTTCTTTACTAGTCATCATATACATCAAGTGTGTGTCTTTTCTTTATGGGTTATTTTTCTTTGCTTCTAGTTTTGTTTCACATATCCTTGTTGCTTATTTTTAGGATTTCTCTAATAAAATTGAATTACTTTAAGATCTTGATTGTTGTTTGATTTGGCCCTTACATATAAAATCATAAAGATTGATTGAGTGGTAAAAGGCAAGAGAGTGTGAGCTTAAAAGAGGGTGAAAACCAATTTGAGTTAAACACGAGAGAAGTGCTAATTACTACGAGGGAAACACGTGAGGGAGTGTTTGTGAGGTTCTTGTTTGTTTGTTATTATTATTATTATTTTGATATTTCAGATTGCAAAAATGGAAGGAAGTGGAGTAAGTGCACCAAAGGACCAAGAATTTCTTTTCAAGGCTATGCAACAACAGTTTGAGAGGATTCAACTTGTTCTTGGCAACATGAATGATACTTTGGAGAAGTAACAAAACAAGATCAATGCCTTGCGTGAAAGGGTTGCCCAAAACAATCCAAGGGCAAGGAGGCAACCTACACCTCAATATGTAGAAGAGTCTGAAGAGGAATTTTATGATCAAGCTACCTTAGTCAATGAAGGCAGAAATTATGGAAAAGATAGGAGGAACCAAAATGATCTTGATAGAAATATTGGGAGTATCAAAATGAAAATTCCATCCTTTCTAGGGAAGAATGATCCGGATGTATATATGGAGTGGGAGTGAAAAGTGGAATTAATCTTTGAATGTTACAATTACTCGGAGGAAAAGAAAATCAGAAGTCCTTGTAATGGAAAAAGACATCAAAAGCCCTTCATAGTACAATTACTCCACTTGTGAGGTACGCGTTTTACCTGAAAAGGAAAGACACCAGCCCACCAAAAATTCAGCTGCAAATAATTTACATTAGAATTCCCATTAATCCATTCCTCTTTAGTAATTTCTAGCACATTATTACAAATTGAAAACATTGTTATTTAATAGATTTATTAATAGATTATCTTCTTATAACTTGTTTCTATTTGTATATATTTTTATTTAATCATGTACTAAATATTTTATACAAAAGTTTGATATAGTCTAATTTGTAATTCATGATTATTGCTATATTATAGTACCAAACATGGTATAAATTCCCTTTTTATCTAATCTTTCTTGTTTTGTATTATCTAATACTTTTTATCCAGTCGAAAATGATTTAGCTGTTTTAGATAGTTGTTAAGTGAAAAAGTAGGCCTCTTCTCTGGCGGCCAAGGGAAATATATATCCCTCTCGCCTGTCGAGTCTTAAAGCTCAGGGCCGATGGAAATGAAAATGCGATGAGACTTCCAGTCAATCCCCATTTTGGACATGTTGAATGGAAAATGAAAATTTGTCATGTCCACGGGCCCATCACCTGTCTGTCTTCCATAGCCTCTCACTGTGACGTTTTTCCCATTGAAAAGAAATAATATCAAGACCCCACTCCTTTGTTTTTTATTAGATGGAGGGCATTTAAAAAATAAATAAATTAAAAAAGAAAGAAAGGCACATTGTCGAGATAAAACATACCAACATAATAAAAGCTATTTAAGCTCTATTTTTTATTCTTTCCTCATTAAGCTCAGAAAATGCACATAAATAGTATGTAAATGTAGAATTTAAGCCGCAATAATAGCACGCTCACTTTAGAGTGAAGGAGGAATTATATTATAATTTAATAGAAATAAAATAAAAATATAATCAGTATTAAATATTTATTACAATTGTTTAATTAATGCTAATATTTCGATAAAATGAACTAGATTTGGGGGAGTGTTGCATCCCTCTTTCCCATTGTAATCAAGGAAAAATGAAAAAGAGAAAGTGATGCATTGTTTCCTCAAGAAACAATGACAATAAATATTTAATAGTAATTTATAAGTTTGATACATTAATTATTATATAATATTTAAGTAAATAACTATTAGACATCTAAAATCAAACTATATAATAATAGATCTATATAAAATAAACAAAGAATGAATATTCCATTCTCCGTAAGCGAAGATATAGCAAATTACACATTTGCATACCGAAACGTTTGACCTTGTTTTTCTACTCCTCGTGGAATAGGAGGACTTTGTTCTTCAATGTTTAACATATCGGCAAGGAAACCAACATCGGCCGGGAGACCAATCCAATCCCCCTATGATTGTCGGCAATGATCTTCTCATACTCCACAATAGCCTTGGTCGTGATATCACCAAAAACCATGACCATGTTTGTCATGGGACATGTCTTACGGACTACTTTACTTATCCAAGCAAGCATCAAGGATTGCATCCCACACTTGATCACTGATCTTGTTAGAGTGCCCTTCCTTGACCCCGAAATGCTTAGAAGAAACTTTATATCTACTTTCGATCTTCTTCTTTTTTTGGAATTTTTAAAATTTTTGTTGCTTTTTCAATGTTTATTTTTTCTTTTCTTTTTCTTTTTGTATTTTTCCTATTCTTAGAGCTTTTTTTTCTTCTTCTTCTTCTTTTTTTGTCTTTTTGTTTTTAAATTCTTCACACTTTTTGTATTTTATATTAAAAAAAAAACTATACCAAAGAGCAAAAATAGAATGCTTATAATAATTTTTTTTTTATTGTGTTTGCTCTTAAATTATTTTTGATGTTCTATTTTATTATTCTTTATCCTTTTATAATTTTTCTAAATTATTTTCTGTTTTTCTTTTTCTTTTTTTTGCATTTTTCATACTTTTTTTCTTTCACCCATTCTTCTTTTTTTTTTTTTTTTTTCTTTTGGGTATAATTTTAAGGTACTGTAATATTTTCAGGATAAAGAAAAAAGGCGATAAAATAGGATATCTACACTATGTCTAGTCAGTCCAGTCCTCGTTCAAATTTAATAGTTAATACAAGATGCATTAGCGAGATCTTCATCCATTAGCAATATGATATCTTTGTCTTTTTTTTTTAATATTTTTTCTAAGATTTTCTTTTGTTACTATTATTACAACTAAAAAAAAATTCAAACTTAATCCATTCTACCGAAAACCGATATTTATGTCATCAAATTATAAGTGTCTATAGCTTGCTTGCATTTAATAATTGCATATTTATATGTTTAAGGCATAGGATTGAAACCTTACCTAATGTTGGCAAAAGGTGTGTAATTTCACTTTTCAAAAATATACTACTCGATCGGGGAGCACAGCCCTTATAAATAGGAAATATGATCGACCAAAACAGGGGAAAAAGAAAAAGGAATAGAGAAAAAAAAGGAAATTTAATTACATTGACAGCACCTCAATTAATCGGTTGCAGCAAATTTTCTCTCTATTCCGATATTTTATATTAATTAAGAAGATAACTAAAAGTGACGAGTCAATCAAAACATATAAAATAAACGGTGATTTATTAATTCCTTTTACATTTCAAATTCAGAGTCTATTAAGGATTTTTTATGATTTATTGGACCTATATCTATCTATAACATTATCATCCTTTTTATTCTTTTTAATATCTTTATTAATCAAAAGTCCAATTTTAAAAAACAGAACTAACATAAGATCAAATCAAGCTTAAATCAAGAAGAGACAAGATCCCTTAAGATTCAGGTTTGTCCAAAAAGATTATCACTTCTAGATTTGATTAGAGAAAATAATTAGAAGGGAAAGAATTTATGTTTAGGAAATTAACTAGCATAAATACCTTACAAATGAAAAGACAATTTCAAATTCAAAGGATTTCTTTTTTTTTTTTTTTTTTTTTGGGTAGTTTGACAAATGTAGAAATATATATAGGTGACTTTACTTTTTTTTTTTTTTTCCCATTTCATTAGACCTAAAGATCTAGATAAAAAAATTCCACTCAATCTCTTTTCCTCAGATTCTTTCCTTTCATTTTTCATTCATTCCTATTTTTCTCCATCTATTTAAATATAGTGTAAAATGCATGAGTATAAAATAACATCTCACTTTTCATAATCATTTCAAGCGGCCCCAAAAATATGACAATGGCATCAACTTTATCACACTTCTTCTTTTACCTTTTCCTTGTGACTTCCTCAAGTACTTCATATGCTTATAGAAATCTCATCAAAGAATACTCCACCTCGCCTTCTAATCCCAAAACATATGCAGAGGATCTCATAAGAGCACTCAATTTATTCCCCCAAAAAAGTGTTAATATTGTTAGGAAAATCAATTATTCCATCGTTTCAGTCCCTGAGATTGTTGAGAAAATATTTCGATTCCCATTTTTAGCAAACTCTGGAGATTTTGTTGAAGAAATTGGTGATCATGCCGGCTATGTCAAACTTCCAAACACCATAGATGCCAGGTATACAATATCTACATTCTACACGCACTAAAACTGAACTTATGTAATGAAATGTAATATGTGATCAATGTTATTTGTTGGTAGTTGTTCTGGCCACTCCAAGTTCAAAGTGTGACAACTTATAACTTTGACCAAAAAGTTCAAACTTTAAACTCACCCCGAAGTCCATCGAAATAAAAATTATGAGCTCAAATTCATCTCCAGCTCAATTAAATTCATTTAAATTTATTTTATTAATTTTTTTTTAATATAAAATAAAGTTAATACCTAAAACCAACTCGAGCTAAACTATAACATGAGCCCATTTTAACCTTGATTAGGCTTGCAATACTATTGAGCTAAAAATTACAAATCTTGCTCTTACCTCGATAAATTATTTAATTAATTTAAGTTCAAATTAAATTCTATTATAATTAAATCTTACTTGAATAACTTGATTAGGTTTAACCCATTTACGTCCTATTCCTTCCACCCTTCCAAACAAATTGCAAATGTCTGACGTCGATTAGGATCTTATTCGTTACAAGATAAATGTTTTACGGAAAAAAAATTATAATTTTTTTTTCTGTTTTCTTGGTAATTATTAAAAAAATGAAAAGAAAAAAGAAAAAAAATCTTTAATGAAAAGATGTTTTTCTCTACAAGGGAAAACTTTACCCATTAAAAGGGAAGTGCTAAATGCTAATCTATTCACCGAGAACGTTCTATGGTTTTAAAACCAAAAAAATATATATATATATTTATTAAAGTGGTCTTTACAAACAAAAAATATTCATTGATTAAGATACTTTACCTATTATGTATACATAATGTATAAATATCAATAAAAAATTGACATGTATAACAATAAAATTGATAACTTTCAAAACAATTACCTTATACAAATTATATATATTGAAATCCCATTATTATTTATAGATCACATATATATAATATGTGACATATATTAATAAATGAATCTATAGAAAATTTATTTTTGTTTTTTTTTTATTTTTATTCAGCTATAATTTTGTTTTAAACTTCCAAATATTTTGGCGTGCAAAAAAAAAAAAAAGAAAAAAGAGAAAGAAAAAAAGATAGACGTATTGAAGAATTTAAAAAAATTAACCAAAGAAGCTATATGAATATGAAATGAAAAAACGAACTACTTTTTATATTTTTATTTTTATGTAAAGACTATGAATTTTGCTTAAAGTACATTATTTAGATACAACTTATATAAAATGCGTGAGTCAAATGCCCAATTATCTTTTCCATATAGTTAAAAAAAAAAAATCAAACGCACAATTATATTATTTTTGAAGAAAACGTGGTCAATCATTAAGAAAAAAAAAATCCTTAACCTAAAAATATCCTCCAAACAAACTGGCCCTAAATTTTAAGGAAATGACTTATCCGGTTTAGACAAGCTCAGTTACCTATCAACATTTAACTCGGCTAGGTTTGGCAAGCAAGATAGTGCGACTAAAATAATACTAAATCAGAGGTATATTTCATTTTTTTTCTTTTCTTTTTTTGTTTTTGTAATTCTGAATCTGCTTATATATAATTTGATTTATCAAATGTGATAAAGCAGTCGAAAGGATTTGTAGCAATGAACTTTTTCCAAGTAAATATATTGTTGTGGCTGACTTTAATTGCAATAATAATTCCTAGGTGACCTAACTATTATTATTATTCTTTGATTTATTTGTTTAGCATATTCTATTTCTTCTTTGAGTCACGGAAGAGCAAAGATGACCCTGTGGTTCTATGGTTGACTGGAGGTCCTGGATGTAGCAGTTCAATAGGTCTCTTCTATGAGAATGGCCCTTTCAAAGTCACAAAGAATTCATCTCTTGTACGGAATGACTATGGTTGGGACCAGGTAAATGAGTCCTAGAAATCATTTAGAAAATATGGTATTGCACCTTACTCTTGATAAGTTATTTCTTCCAATTAAAATTTGGATTCAAATACCCTCTCCCTCATTATAATCTTATATATATATATATATATATATATATTGAATCCACCTACATGTGGTATTAAACCAATTATGGATCCACCTCTAGATCCGATTCAAATCAAGCACATATTTTCTCAAATGTAAGACTTGAAATCCACCCGACGTAAGATCGTAAGGTACTTTACGATACTTTTGTCTTTCCATTAGCCGATTACAATCATTTTTTATTTGTTTTCGCTTCTTTAGTTTTTATAGTATTTTACTAATAAATATGATTTACAACAAGGTTAAACAAAAATATTAATGTAACAATTAGGTTTGAGTTTACAATGGTGTTCTAATGCCATATTATATTTGCTCAATATTGAATCTAATCAATACATTATATATTTCTCATGTTGATATTTCTTATATATATTCTGTTAAGTAATAAATATAATAGTCTACATCATATTTATAAGTTTAAGATTTGACATCAAATTGTTGTGGTACTAATTATAACATGTTCATTCAAACGTACTGACTTAATTTTATCATCCTTATATCAATAATCTGACTAGTACTTTTACCTATTTACAATTAATAGGTATCAAATATCATCTATGTTGACCAGCCAACAGGAACTGGATTCAGTTACTCGACTAATATCAATGATCTGCGGCATGGTGAAGATGGTGTTAGCACTGACTTGTACGACTTTCTACAGGTATGTTTCAAGTACATTCCATAAGGTTACGACGTTAACTAAGAACACAATGAAAATGAAATATGAGGTAATAAACAAATACAAAATCATACTAGATAAAGTATGCTTAAGTGTTTTTATCAGCTAATTGTGAATATAAAATTTATTATGGTATCTAGGGACAATTAATTAACATTTCATTTAAAAAATCAGGAATTTTTTAAGCGGCATCCTGAGTATGCTAAAAATGACTTCTTCATTACTGGAGAATCCTATGGTGGGCACTATATCCCTGCTCTTGCTAGCAGAATCCATAGGGAGAACAAGGCAAAGAATGGAATCCATATAAACTTGAAGGTATACCTTTTACCAAGGTGGAGAACTTGGAATTCTCTTCAGTTTGATATCACAAATTTGACGCAAACCATACATGCAGGGATTTTCCATTGGCAATGGACTGACAAACCCCAAAATTCAGTACCAATCATTCTCAAATTATGCCGTAGATATGAAATTGATCACAAAGGCTGAAAAGGAAATCGTAGATGGGCTGTATCCACATTGCAAAGAGTTAATAGATTCTTGTGGTAATTGTCTTCTATAGACTCTTTCTTTATGAACAAATTTATTGCAATACCATTGCTAAGCTCCTATCAGAAGGGACATCTTGTTAAATTCCCATTCACTGGTTTCATTTGGAATTTCATGCAGTGACCACAGGTGGTGAGGCCTGCGATGATGCATATTATGCATGTGCTTCTGTTTTCGATAGAGTTTTGGCCTTCGTTCCTGGTGTGAACGTAAGAACACAAAAGAGCTCTTGTTTTCTATCTCTGGAAGTTGCTCAATTAAAAAATAATAATACTAATGACGAAAGCATTTTTGCTTGTTGATCGTGACTCTTTGAATGGCTTGCAGTATTTTGACATTAGAAAGAAATGCATAGGTCGGTTTTGCTATGATTTCTCTAGTGTGGAAAAGCTCCTAAATGAAGCATCCATGCGGAAAGCTCTTGGAGTGGGCAACATACCTTTCGTTTCATGTAGTGATGTTGTGTACAATCTAATGATTGGTGACTGTATGCGAAATTTTGATGTTGATATTCCGGAACTTCTTGAGGATGGAATCAGGGTGCTTATATATGCTGGGGAGTATGATCTTATATGTAACTGGCAAGGTTAGTAACCATATCTTGAACAAAGATACTGATATTGTCTTATAGTCATCCTGTCCATACACTTATGAAGACAACTTGATTATCTCTCTGTGCAGGGCAATCAAATTGGATTCATGCTATGGAATGGACTGGTCAAAAGGCTTTCGCGACATCTCCTACTACTCAGTTCCTGGTGGACAATGTTGAGGCAGGACTCTTGAAATCGCACGGTCCGCTCGCTTTCTTAAAGGTCTTTTTCTTACTCAAATGCACACTTCCAATCACAAAGACAACAATTGTAAAATACGTAACCGTAAAGAATAACATAACCAATATGATCTTCTACTGGCGACAAACAAATAGGTACATGATGCTGGGCACATGGTTCCTATGGATCAACCAAAAGTTGCCGTACAAATGCTAAAATTGTGGATGGAAGGAAAAGTAGGATTGACCGGTGATGGCACTTGGCAGGTTGCTCAAGAATGATGGCTTGAAAAAACTAAAACAACTTAAGGATGGTGAATTTAATAACCATTTATAATAAATATTCTTTTGATTTTTGTAAAAAAAATTATTATATTGTAATGATTTATTGTTATTGTATTAAATAATCTAAAATAGTTCAATTTTCACATAATTCCAAGATATATTTTTTAATTTAAACTAGTGGACAGTGCACTTGTAATTTGTTTGCAAAAAATATATCAGCAAAATAGTGATTCTAATGAAAGCGGTTGATAATTGAATCCGATTTTTTCATAATTTATTTATTCGTAATACTACGAAACAAAGGTCTATCTCTATACAAAACAACTAAATTAAACTTTATACAAAATTTCTATAATAAAAAAGAAAAAGATTACATAAATATTGTAGAAAATATATTAATGTCAACAGTTTTGTTTCATTGAAGAAGTGGCCATTTGTCTACAAAATTATTGTAAAATACGTATATTAATTGATGGAATTTATATGTACATTTTGAAATACATCAATGATCTAATTACTAAGTAATGTCATTTATGTGTATTGTTCGTCAATTTCTTAGTATATTTATAGAGTATCTTGCATACACACTTGTAATGTGTGTGTTAAGAAACATATTTGCTCAAATTGTTTAATGTACAATTATTTTATAAAGTAAATAAGGTGTGGCGGTGTTTGGTGGCTTAATGGAAAAAGAGTTAATTTACCATTATAGTCTTTCTAAGTTGTTATATAATTGAGAGGAATGAAAATAAGATCATTAATAAATATGTGATTCTAAATTAGTCACATACATTTCAATAATATAGATAAAACGATGAAGTTTAATCTATCTAAACTATGATGACAAACCAAGAAGTAAAAAGCAAAAGAAAAAAAAAAAGACGTGAAAAATATTAGTTTAAAGAACTAAATAGTTAAATGGTAAAAGGAATGGAATGGTGAAAGAATTAGATCGTGGGATTTGACGACCGCTTGTCATCGTTACCAGGCAAGTTGAGTCATGGAATTGCAAGGAAACTTTGTTGAATTCACTTACAAAACATAAAGAGATGGAGAAACTAAGAAAATTAAAAATGAGATTAACATCTTTAACATTTATATCGTACATATGATAACTTTCTCCACAAGAATAAATAACAAACAGTGTGAAAAAGAAGAAGAAAAAAGTTGACATTTTCACTTCAATACGACAATTTGCCCATCCATTCATCTACTAACAAATAAGATTTTCATTGGATAGATGTTTTCACTTTTTTGTTTCCCTTGATATAACTAATAAAAGAAATTTGAATATTATTAATCTTTCGGCTTTTAGAAAAATTCTTTGAAAAAAAAAATGCTAAGAATAGTAAATAAAACCATGTCTCAAAATTTTCCATTCTACTATAAGCATTAAAATATCCAAAAAAAAAAAAAAAAAAAATCAAACCAAAGCATTCACCAAAGGAGATCAACTCTTTGCTTAATGGATAATTTAAAAATAAAGGTGTGGGGGTGGATTGGGGTGGAACACAATGTCTTAACGGAATTCTTTTATTTCATCTATTGGCTTTTCTCAAAAAAGATAATATCTAAACTTAGAAAGAATGAAATCATAACAAATTAACAAATATTTTTATTTATCAATATACGATAACAAACTTCACCTCTTTTGAGCCCTATCTTAGTAGAGTCATTCACCAATTTAATGCAACGTGGATGTAAATATAATTAAGAGAGAAAAGATGAATACAAATATATTTTTTGCTTATCCAATTTTCCTCCCTCTCTCTCTTGTTAGCTAGAGCCCACGGTCTTCTCAAGAACTCATACCTAGTAAATATTACATAATACACAAAAAGAGAGACGGTTTTGGGGTTTGGAGAGAATACAATACAACAGTGAACATGATACAACAAAAACAAAATAAAATATCCATCTCTATTCGTAAGTCCCTCTTTCTCTCTGTCTCCTCATCTTCCTCCCTCTATCCTCCACCCTTAATAACCTAAGCAACTTGTAAACCTTCGACTTTTCAATCGATCTTCCCCCAAGGGCATTAAATATTGCAACATAGGCACATCCCTCAGCTAATTTCATACCCACATAAATAGTTCATACAGTTCTTACCGATTAAATACAAATTACACCTTATAGTTACCTATCAATGAGCAAACATGCATACCAATTTGAGTGAAGTCAGCGTCAATGTCCCGTCTCGTGTCATACACAGTAATCACAAGCTTTAGATGTAAATAAGATAAATTATTACAAAAAAAAAGAACTCCAAAATGACAAAACCACAACTCCATGGGTAATTCAAATCCAATCAACCAAAAGAAAATACCTAAATTTCCTATAATGATAGGAAGCACTAGAAATCTAGCAAAAGGAAGAATGTGATTTTCTCGTCAAACAAAAACCTCATTGAAGAAAACTTAATTTTAATAGAAAATTTTTCACAATACCCTTTAAGAAAGATCTTCATGACACTTCTATAACAAAGTAAAAATGGACAATATTCAAAATCCAAACATATATTTTTAACATATAAATTAAAGAAAGATTAGAATTTTCAATGAACATGACCATCATTCGAGTCTGAGGAGGAAAAAAGGGTAAAACAAAGGAGGAAAAAAACTTAAATTCGCTGTTCTTAGTTGGAGTCAGATGGATTTTAAGGTAAGGAGGAGTTTCTTGAAGGTTGCTATTTTACTGAAAACAAAGAGAGAGAGAGAGTTTATGCGTTAGAGATGTTAAATATGCGTTTTTGAAGTGTGCTTAGAGAGATGGAGAGCATATGTTGAGAAGAAGATAGTTTTCCTCGTTTGAATTCAAAACCAATTAAGAGGAAAAAAAGGGAGAGAAAAGGGTGTAGTGTGTTAGTGGTTAGTGGATAGGGTGTGTTAGTATTGGTAGAAAATTTATTAAATTAACCCTTAAGAGAGAGATAGTAAATATTAGTAATTGGTAAAAGGAAATATTATTTAAGGGTAGTTAATAGAAAATGATGGTAAAAAAAGTATGGAGTCCAAAACTTTGTGTTTTTGCTTAATAATATAGATAATAGAATTGAGTTGTTTTTTTAAACTTTTTATTATTATTATTTCTTTTAAAAATTACACTAGTGCATTTTCCACAACACATGAGAGAGGAAAATTACTGCTTTTCTTTCCAAATTGCGTATGAGGAAAGTATAAGCCATTTAGAACTTGCGAACAACACAGCATTCAATCAATGAGGTAATTTCATACTAAAGATAACCCTAATAGATAGGACATCATACTAACAAATGATTTAAGTAGGCCCGTAAAATAATTGAATTTAGTTGAATAATATTCAACTTGAAGGCTTTTCTTCTGGGAGATCAAGCTTATTTTGAAGTATTTATAACGAGCTTAAGCTTGGATTAACTAAGCTTATTTGAACTTAATAATTTTTTTTTAAACACTGTATTTAATTGAATTATATTACTCAACTCAAATTAAATAAATAACTCAAAAAAGCTAAACTCAAATTCAATTAACCTCGTGATTTTATCAAATTGAGTAGATTAAAGCTCAAGCTTAGATCAATAAGCCATTTAAGTACCTACTCCTAAGCTCAACCCAACAATAGCGGAATTGAACTCAAACAAAATGTTAGTTTGCAGCAACCCAACTTGGTTGATGTATATGGTTTAAGAAGCCATTCAATGACTTCCTGGAAAAGTTTATTAGTTCTTGTAGAATTCTGCAGCAATTAAGTTAATAAATATTGTCTATCTTCATAGTGGATATAGAATTCCTTTAAGCAAGTATCATAACAGCATATATAGGATATTAAGCAGTGGACTAACTAAATATGGATCAATGTTCACTGACATTGAAAATAACTTCAATTATTAATCAAGTAACATGTTATAATGATGATGATGTGTTTCAAGCATATGGCAACTTCAATTAATAATAAGCTGAGAACCAAATTATTCTTTGAAGGATCCAGTATATATCTGTATTAAAGACATTAAAAAATAAAAAATAAAAAATAAAAGGAGAAAGAAAAAAAAAATCTTAAAACCGGTGCACATATTTTGTTGTAATACCATTGCCAAGCTCGTTACTTTAATGCAGTACTTAGCTTGAACTTTCTCTTGAGAAGCTTCAGCTTGGCTGCTTGAAATGTTATATCAAGTATAAAACTTGATTTGGCTAAAGACTTTTAAGTTCGTTCCATTAAGAAAAAGTATGCTCCTTTTAATTGGATAAACCATTATATATATATAGAGAGAGTGGATCCGAGTTGGACCAGATGGGTTGAACCGACGGAGAGAAAGCAGATCGGGTTTCGTCTTGCTCAAAAGGATCCTGGTGGTTGTTGATGCACAAGGAGACGTCGAACCAAGCCTTTGAGGGATGGCGAACAGCTTAGTGGTGGTAGATTAGTCCCATGTCATGGTGGCGGTGGTGGTGATAATACCCAAACACGGCCGGAATCGTTTATTTAATTTAGGTTGCCTTCGATCGAATTGAGACCAGTATTTGCGTTTTCCTCGTTTGCAAGGTAACCGAGAGTTGATTGGATCGTAAGAAAGCTTTTCAAGTTTTGCTAGGAATGTCAACATTGTTAATTGGTGCTTTCATTTTACCTTTTATGTCTCTGTATTATTATTTCCCAGAAGTCCAATGATTGATTAATTAATTAATTGTCTCTTTTATATATTGGCAGGTTCGATAAGTTACATACAGCTGACGTACATACATATTTTACATACAACAAAATTCATTGCATCTCGTACCAGACTTTGGTAATGTCATAATTTTCCGGATTTTCAAATAATCCACACGAAACTCTTTATTGACTTTTTTATCCTAAGATAATTAGATCAAAATACTATTCCTATGAAGTGTATAATCCTAAATTAATTATGCTCTAATCTAAAATAAGCTTCTTCTTTTTTTTTATCAATATTGCAAGAAAAGAATTGAGTCTAGATCATCATATGCACTATAAAGCCAAGCTGAGCCAAGCTTTTAATGGTTTGACTCCGGCTCTTAAGAAAAAGTACCAAACTCAAGTCAAGCCAAACTTTTACTAAGTTTGAAAATTATAAATTTGAACTCAAGCTCTACTTGTTTATATGAACAAGCTTAAACTTGTTTAGAGATAAACAAGTCTAAAGAAGCTTAAATTTGAGTTCAAGTTCATTTAGATAAATAAGCTTAGACAAGCTTGTTTAGATAAATGAGTAAAAAAGGAGATTAAGTTCAAACTAGCTAAAAATTAATTACAAACTTCACATTTTACCTTCTCATCTTTTTATTGAAATTAACTTTAAATTTTATTATTTTTAACACAAGTTCATAAGATAACAATGAATGGTTACATTCATATGAAATCATGCATTATCCAAGAATAAAATCTTTCAAAGTTTACTACTCCTCAATATCAAGATAACAAGAAAACATGGAAGTCCAAAATATAGATTTTAAATGGTTACATCATAAAAATCCCCTTTTAAGTTATACATTTTTTAACATGATATGATTTTTATAAATATAATATATCAATGGGCAAGTTTGCTTTTGAGTGGTTCGTAATCCAACCTATTAATAATATAAATGAAAGCTTACTTATGAGTATACTCATAAGCTTGTTAGTAAACCTATACATAACCCAGCTCAATAATGAGCCTACTCATGAGCCTATTCTCAAGCTATTTTGTTAATAATATAAACAAGCCTATTTACAAGCTTACTCAAAAGTTTGCTCCTAAGCCAATAGACAAGTCTAAGTAATAGCTCAAACTCAACTTGTTTAAATAAACTCATAAACTAATCAAGCTTGAGTTGAGCTAAGCTCAAATAACTCATAAGTAACTCGGCTCGTTTGCAGTCCTAAAAAATCTTAGAAATAAAGTATATATTTAGTAAAGTCTATCAAATTATAGTAAAAATAATGCCCATTGACAATAAAAGAAAATCATCAACAACTTTTATAAATCACTATCGATCGCTTTTGAAATAGTAAATTATTTTCAAATAATAGTAAAAATGAGGCTCATTAACAGTAAAATAAGCTATCAATAATGATGGCACAATGCTATCACTCAACCCTTATAATCATCGAAATAAATAAGAAAAAAGGGAGTGGTGCGGTGTTTCCAAAAAGAAAGCATTTATGGTAATGGCAATAAATAAACTATTAAATAGTTATTAATAAATTGGAAAAATTAAGTTGTTCATTATTTTTTGTAATAGTAATTGATTGAGAATAAATGTTATGTATCTAAAATCTAATTAAATATTGTAAGGTTATATTTAGTACATGGAAATTGACCTAAAATGGAATTATAATTTTAGATTCTATTCCCTTTCCCATGTTTGGAGGTGCTTTTAAAGGGTGAAATCTTGATTTCCTGGAATCTCGATTCCGACTTCAAAGGGAAATCACAATTCCACCTTTAGTGGATGAAAAAGCAATTCCATTCCATCTCATTATTATTATTAATTAAAATTACTTTTTTAACCTTTAATATAATTATATCATCTAATAATTAAGAATGTTTTTTGAAAAATACTAATTTATACATATTTTATTCCATAGCATTTTCAAATACAATAATAGATTTATCATTTCATTTCCAATTTTATTCTAATTTATTATATTCTAAACTATTCTTATATACCGAGCGTAATATAATAATAATTTTATATAAAATAAAAGAGAAATAAATATTCTATTCTACCTAAGCCAACATGTAGCAATTTTATCTATTGCATGCCGAAACATGTGACCTTGTTCTTCTTCACCCTCAGGTTTCTTAGAAAAATGTTTATGGACACCTTGTGCAATATGAAGACTTTGTTCTTCGAAGTCACCAAGGACCTTACATGTATCGGCATCGAAGCCAACATCGGCTGAGACAAACCCATTCCCCCGGTAATTGTCGTAAATAATCTTCTCATACTCCACGTTAGACTTGGTTATGATTTCACCAGAAACCATGTCTTGGTACATGTCTTACCGGCTACTTTAGTTATCCAAGCAAGCATCAAGGATTGGATCAGACACTTGATCACAGATCTTGTTAAGGTGCACTTCGTTGAACCCGAAATGCTTAGAAGAAACTTCATCTCTGCTTTTTCAACTTTTTGGATATTTTATACTTTTGGTTCCCTTTTCAGTTTTTCTTTTTCTTTTTTTTAATTAAAAGGGTAAAAATAGAATGTTTATAATATTTATTCCACTTTAAATGTCTAAATTAATCTATTTTCGTTGCATTTTGAGTCCAATTGAAGAGGGATTATTAATCTATTGAGCATACTATGTTTGACCATTGTTAATATGACTTAAAATGGCATTAAAATTACATTGGTTCTCCCACTTTTCCTTGTTCATGGCCCATGGGTTTTGGGAAAGAAGAGCACATATATATGTGTTTTGAACGCATGTGATCAATTTTTCCTTTTTAAAAAAAATTACGATAAAAAAACATATAAAAAAAAAAATGAAAACTTGATCCTTGCGTTTGCCATTAGCTTATCGAGATCTCAATTATATTTAACATATTCAAATCTGATCTTTACAAAATAAAATTTAAAATTGCAAAAGTAAACACTAACTTCTTAATTAGGGCTACAAATAAGTCAAGCTGAACCAAGTTTTTAAAAGCTTAAACTTGACTCATTAAAAAAATTATCAAACTTGAGTTGAGTCAAGCTTTTACTAAGCTTGAAAATATAAGCTCAAACTCTTGAGCTTGTTAAGAAATTTAAAGTTAGAGCTCAACTCGTTTATATAAACAAACTTGAGGTTGTTTAGATAAACAAGTCTAAACGAGCTTGAGTTTCAACTTGGATAAACAAGTCTAAACGAGTTTGAGTTTTAGCTCAAGTTGAAACTCAAGCTTATTTAGATAAACGAGTTTGGACAAACTTAAGCTTGAGTTTAAGTTCAAATTTGTTTAGATAAATAAGTAAAAAATGAACTTGAGTTTAAATTAAAGCTCGAAATGGATTCAAAACTTCAAATTTTACCTTTTAATCTTTTATTGAAATTAATTTAAAATTTTATTATTTCAAACTCAAATTCATAAAATAACAATAAAAATATTGCATCTATATGAAATCATGCATTATCTAAGTATAATATATTTCAAATTTTCTACTCCTTAATATGAAGGCAACAAAAAAATATAGGGATCTACAACATGGGTTTTAAGTAACCACATCATAGAAATTTCCTCTTATATTATATTTTTTTTAATATAATATATCGATTCATGAGTTTACTCATGAGTCTGTTTTCAACCTAGTTGGTTAATAATTCAAACAAGAGCTTACTCTTAAGCGTGATCATGAGTTTGTTGTGAGTCTGTTTATAAGCTAGCTCAGTAATAATATAAAAAAACTTATTCGTGAGCCCCTTAGCAATCTTATTCATGAGCTGACTTATTAAAAATATAAACAAGTTTACTCCCAAACGCACTCATGAGCCTACTTCTAAACTTAAATAAGAACTCGAAATTGACTCGTTTAAATAGATGAATATTATTTTAAGTTCAAGCTTGGCCTATTAACTAATGGAGCTCAAGTCAAGTCGAGCCCAAAGCGAGCCAAGCTCAAATGGTTCAAAAGTAGTTTGGCTCGTTTATAGTTATATTCTGTTGAGGTATAGATTCAACATATATGGGTCTATACCAAGGTTATCCTAAGTATATAAAGTATATTTGGATGAAGGAATGTTAAGCTTGAAAGAAATTGTCAAAACCAAGCGAAACAGAAGCATATACGGTCTAAGGCACGACCGTGTGTTGAGTGCAGAAGATCCACAGAAGCATACACGGTTGCATACACGGTCTAAGGCATGACCGTGTGTTGAGTGTAGAAGATCCATAGAAACATACACGGCTTGAGGCACGGCCTTGTATAAGCCGCGTGTTTAGACCATTTGGGGAGACTTTAGGGTTTCCATGCATATATATATATATATATATAGTCGTATTCCCTTGAAAGGGTGTAGGAGACGAAAACATACATGAGAAAAACCTAAAAACACAACAGACTTGCTTCCTAAGCCTAGAGAGAGTTCTAGAGAGGGAAATCATTGTAATTGATCCACCGGCTTGTGGTGTGACTGTGTAATTCACTAGTGAGACTAGTGAAGTGTGTAACCCATTATTTTTTATAGTGGAAGTTTGTGTGCAGTGGTCCCATAGTTTTTCCCCAAATTGGGGTTTTCCACGTAAATCCTTGGTGTTGAATTTTGTTTTAATTCCGCATATTATTATTGATTGTTTATTGTCAATTGTGAATCGCACAGGCAAGAGGAAGAGAACGGGAGCTTCTTTTCCTAACAAGTGGTATCAGAGCACCAGGTTTCAAAAGAAAATTAGGGTTTCGCTGCAAATTGTATTAGGGTTTTGTGTTTTCGTTCACAGACATGGCTGAATCTTTAGGTACGATGATTAAACTTAACTATTCTAATTACTCTATCTAGAAGTCGGTGATGGAAGATTTGTTATACTGCAAAGATTTGTATTTGCCTCTGGGTGGTGATGTTGTAAAGCCACAGGATAAATCTGATGCAGAGTGGTTGATACTACATAGAAAGACTGTAGGATACATTAGACAGTGGGTTGATCAGAGTGTATATCATCGTGTTGCTCAGGAGACTAAGGCTGATGTCCTATGGAAGGAATTGGAGTCTATGTATGAAAGACAAACTGTCTTGAATAAAACCTCTTTGATAAGAAGGGTGGTTAATTTGAAATACAGGGAAGGCTTGAATATGTCAGAGCATTTAAATGTTTTTCAAGGACTCGTGAATCAATTGACTGCAATGAAGCTTGTGCTTGAGGATGAGATCTAAGGACTCCTATTGTTGAGCTCATTACTTGAGAGTTGGGAGACTCTTGCAGTATCAGTTAGTAATTCAACTCCAGATGGAACCTTGACCTTGTCTATGGTTAAGGACAGTTTAATCAATGAAGAAGCCAGAAGGAAAGATTTGGGTGCTGGTTCTGAATCCAGGGTACTTGTCATAGACAAGTATGATAGGAGAGGTACAAGCAAGAATAGAGGAAAGAATGAAAAATCTGACAGATCAAATAAGTAAATGGGGAGATCCAAATCAAGGGGCAGAAAGAACTTTAAATGTTTTTTCTATGACAAGCTAGGACATTACAAGAAGGAATGTAGGTTGTGGAAGATAAAGCAAGGAAAGGCTAATGATTCAGATGAAGACACCACTACAGCAGCAGATGATGAGATAGTGGTTACATGGGATGAGGGTTGTATTAGTCTTGCAGGTCATGACACTGATTGGGTAGTTGATTCTGGTGCCTCCTTTCATGTAACAGCACATAGCGAGTTTTTCTCATCTTGCACTACTGGTGATTATGGTAATGTTAGGATAGGAAATAATGAAACCTCAAGGATTACAAGCATTGGAAGCATCATCTTAGAAACTAATACAGGCTGTAAACTCGTTCTCAAGGATGTGAGACATGTACTAGATATCCGCCTGAACCTAATTTCAGCAGGAAAATTAGATGATGAGGGCTTTCACAACTACTTTGGTGATGGTAATTGGAAGCTCACTAAAGGGTCTCTGATTGTAGCAAAAGGTAGAAAGGATAACACACTTTACTTAATGCTAGCAAAGCTAAGTAAAGGTGAATTGAACTTGACAGATGATGCTACTATAGAGATGTGGCATAGACGGCTTGGGCACATGAGTGAGAAAGGACACTAGATGCTTATGAAGAAGAAGCTTCTACCAGATTTGAAAGGTACTTCTTTAAAACCATGAACTGACTGTTTAGCTGGTAAACAACACGGAGTTAGTTTTTAAAGAAATACACCCAGTAGAAAAGCTCATATATTAGATCTAGTTCATACAGATGTGTGTTATATGAAGGATTTAACAATGGGTGGTGCAATGTATTTTGTTACATTTATTGATGACTACTCTAGGAAGCTTTGGACTTATGCATTGAAGTCCAAAGATCAGGTTTTGAATGTATTCAAACAGTTTCACTCTAGAGTGGAGCGTGAGACCAGCAAGAAGTTGATATGTATCAGGGCTGACAATGGTGGAGAGTATAGAGGCCCATTTGAATAGTACTGTGCTGATCATGAGATAAAACTGGAGAAGATAGTCCCAAAGATACCACAGCAGAATGGTGTTGCAAAAAGAATGAATCGCACTATCACTGAGAGAGTGAAGTGTATGTTATCTCAAGCCAAGCTGCCTAAGTCATTTTGGAGTGAAGCTATGAGGACAACTGTTGATTTGATAAATCTTTCTCCCTTATATGCTCTGGATGGTGATATCCTAGAGAAGGTCTGGACAAGTAAAGACATTTCTTATAATCACTTACGAGTCTTTGGTTGTAGGGCTTTTGTGCACATTCCAAATGATGAGAGAGCAAAGCTTGATGCTAACTCTAAGCAATGCATTTTCCTTAGATATGCATATGATGAGTATGGATACAGATTGTAGGATCCTGTTGATAAGAAGATTATCAGGAGTAGAGATGTGGTTTTCGTAGAAGACCAGACAGTTGAAAATATGGAAAAGACTGAGAAGCTAGCATTCTCAAGTCAGATTCCCACAAATGTAGACCCTGCACCTGAATCTAACCTTACTGATGGAAGATTGATAGAGGGCTTAGGTAATGAGTTACAGTAGCTACAGCAGCAGGCTGAGGTGAGGAGATCTTCTAGAGATAGAAGACCATCAGTGAGGTATAGTCCAAATGAGTATGTGATGATTACTGATGGGGGAGAACCTGAATGTTATATGGAAGCAATGACTCATGACAATAAGAAAGAATGGGTAAAAGCCATGCAAGAGGAAATAAAATCCTTGCAAGATAACAAGACCTATGACTTAGTTGAATTGCCTAAGGGCAAGAGACCTCTGAGGAATAAATGGGTATACAGATTGAAGACTGATGAAAGTACTTCTCAGCCAAGGTACAAGGCAAGGCTGGTTGTGAAGGGGTTAAGTCAAAAGAAGGGGGTCGACTTTGAAGAAATTTTCTCACCTGTGGTGAAGATGTCATCTATCAGGGTTATGCTAGTATTGCAGCTAGAATGAATCTAAAGGTTGAGCAGATGGATGTGAAGACAACATTCCTCCATGGTAATCTGGAGGAAGAGATCTATATGGAGCAGCCTAAAGGGTTTAAGATCAAGGGGAAGGAGAATCTTGTTTGCAGACTGAAGAAGAGTTTATACGGACTGAAACAAGCTCCAAGGCAGTGGTACAAGAAGTTTGAGTCATTTATGATTGATCAGGGTTATATCAGGACTACTACAGACCATTGTGTCTTCATTAAACAATCAACTAGTGGTGAGTTCATTATGTTGCTACTTTATGTAGATGATATGCTGATTATTGGCAGGGATGTCAAGCAGATCAAAGAACTGAAGATTGCATTGAATAAGTCCTTCTCTATGAAAGACTTAGGACCCGCTAGCTAAATTCTGGGTTTAAGGATTATCAGAGACAGGAAGAGCAAAAAATTATAGTTATCACAAGAGAGATATATTGAGAAGGTGTTAGAGAGATTCAACATGAGCAAAGCAAAAGCTGTCTGCTCTCCACTTGCAGGTCACTTCAAACCGAGTTCAGCTCAATGTCCAAAGAGTGAAGCAGATAAGGAAGATATGAAGAAAGTCCCATATGCTTCAGCAGTGGGAAGTCTTATATATGCCATGGTGTGTACCAGGCCATACATTGCTCATGCTGTAGGTGTGGTGAGCCGCTATCTCTCAAATCCATGCAAAGAGCACTGGACATCAGTTAAATGGATTCTCAGATATCTCAGGGGCACTTCCAAGTTATGTTTGCAATTTGGCAGTGACAATAAATCTACACTAGAGGGGTTTTCAGATGCTGACATAGCTGGTGATTTGGATTCCAGGAAATCCACTTCAGGTTATCTAATTACTTATGCAGGGGGAGCAGTATCCTGGCAATCAAAGTTACAGAAGTGTGTTGCACTTTCCACCACTGAGGTTGAGTATATTGCTGTAATAGAAGCCTGCAAGGAAGTTTTGTGGATGAAAAAGTTTTTAGAAGAACTGAGTCAAGAGTAGGAAGAGTTGAAGTTGTACTGTGATAGTCAGAGCGCTATATATCTCAGTAAGAATCCGATGTTCCACTCTAGATCAAAACATATTGATGTTAGGTATCATTGGATCAAGGATGTGCTAGAATCTAAACAGTTGAAGCTTGAGAAAATTCACACTAATGATAATGCGTCAGATATGATAACAAAGGCTGTACCCAAAGAGAAGATTATTTGCTGCAGGAAGATTGCAGGGGTGATGGAACTCCCCATATGAGTTGGAGGGGGAGTTTGTTGAGGTATAGATCCAATACATATGGGTTGATACCAAGGTTATCCTAAGTATATGAAGTATACTTGGATGAAGGAAACAGAAGCATACACGGTTGTATACACAGTCTAAGACACAATCGTGTGTTGAGTGCAGAAGATCCACAGAAGCATACACGGTCTAAGGCACGGCCGTGTGTGGAGTGCAGAAGATCCACAGAAACATACACAGTTGTATACACGACCTGAGGCATGGTCGTGTATAAGCCGCGTGTTTAGACCGTTTGGGGAGACTTTAGGGTTTCCATTCATATATATATATATATATATAGCCGAATTTCCTTGAAAGGGTGTAGGAGACGAAAACATACGTGAGAAAAACCTAAAAACACAGCAGACATGATTCCTAAGCCTAGAGAGAGTTCTAAAGAGGTAAATCATTGTAATTGATCCACCAGCTTGTGGTGTGACTGTGTAATTCACTAGTGAGACTAGTGAAGTGTGTAACCCATTATTTTTTATAGTGGAAGTTTGTGTGCAGCGGTCCCGTAGTTTTTCCCTAAATTGGGGTTTTCCACGTAAATCCTTGGTGTTGAATTTTGTTTTAATTCCACGTATTATTATTGATTGTTTATTATCAATTATGAATCGCAAAGGCAAGAGGAAGAAAACGAGAGCTTCTTTTCCTAACATATTCTTAGTTGTATATTCATTCCTTAACCAATGATGAATCAAATATTAAAGTAGATATTTGAAGATAGTGATTTTTTTTTCCATTAAACATAATTAAGTGAATATAAAGCCTATTTGCCAAAATTGATATTTTCATTTTAAAACTTATAAAATTGGTATCGTAACAAATGAATTGATTGCATCGATTTCCAACTTGGCCTAAATATTTATCTTTATTACTCATTTATCACGCTCAAGTTAAATATGTTGCAATTAAGAGAAAAAACTCCAAAGATTCACGGGTGGAAATTCCATAGAATTGGTTGATTTCTACAAATTGTGTTTCTTTTATCATGGTTGCTCTTAAATTATTTTCAATGTTCTATTATATTATCCTTTATCCTTTTACGAGTTTTCTTAATCATTTTCTGTTTTTCTGTATTTTTTTCTTATTTTTCATATTTTCGGCTTTTACCTATCACCCTTTTTTGGTATTATTTTAAGGTTTTCTAATTTTTTTTTAGGATAAAAAAAAGGCCATAGAAATAGGATATCTACACTATCTCTAGTCAATCTTAATCCCTTGTTCAAATTTAATAGTTAATACAAGATGCATGAGTAAGATCTTCGTCCACTAAAAATATGATATCTTTCTTTTTCTTTTTCTTTTTCTTTTTTTAATATGCCTCCTTTGCTTGCATTTAATAATTGCATATTTATGCGTTTAAGGCATAGGGTTGAAACCTAACCCAATATTGGCAAAGGTGTGTAGGCTCACTTTTAAAAAATATACTACTCATTCATGGAGCACAGCCCTTAAAAATAGGAAATGTATTCGACCAAAACAGAGGAAAAAGAAAAAGGAATAGAGAAAAAAGGGAATGTAATTACATATACAGCACCACAATTAATCGGTTACAGTAAATTTTAATCTGGTTCCGGGGTTTGCCGAAGAGAGTCCAATTTTTTTATTTTTTAATCTATTTCAATATTTTGTATTAACTAAGATAATTAAAAGTGACAAATCAATAAAAACACATAAAGTAAAGGGTAAATAGCACAAACCTCCCTTATAAATTATTGTAAATGTGCTGACACTTCTCATTTTTAAAATTAAGTACTTATACCCCTAAAATAAGTATGTGATCCTTTTTTCTAATTATGTGGTATAATAATTTGTCATATCATCTATATATTTATGTAACATATACATAATTAAGTTGTTTAATTTTAATAGTGCTATCCAAATAATATATGATGCTTGACTCAATTGCTTCAAAAAGTAAACAATAATAAAAAAAGAAATTGCTCTATAGAGTTCTAATAGATAAAAATGATTTCAACCTATAAAAATAATACATAGGTGGAATTTTCTGGCTATTAAAGGAACAAAACCAATGTATGTATAAGATCCTTGTCAACATGTCTTCTAATAAAACAAGAATTTTTCTTATGTTTTTATTGATAATGTATTAAGAAAAAAAGAGTTCTATTAGTAAATTTATCTAGTTAATAAGGTAAAAAAATAATTTTAATCTTTATAAAATAGATTAAGCAATTCATTAAAATAAATAAATCTTAAAGTTAGCAAATTAAACGGTAAAATTTTTATTTTTTTTAAAATTCTTAATAAGTATTTTAAAACACTTCTTACTTTTTTCTCTAAATAAATTATTTGAATAACACTATTAAAATTAAGCAATTTAATCATGTGTGTATTATGTCAACATTTAGACAATGTGGTGAATTATTTATTATAAAATATTTTCCTTATTAGCAAATTATATACGTAAACTCTTACTTAATTTAAAAAAAGAAGAAGAGCTCCACATCTATTTTAGGGTGTAAACGTTTAATTTTAAAATTAAAAGGTGTTCGTGCAATTATAACAATTTTGAGAGATGATCCGTGCAATTTACAAAGATAAATGGTGATTTATTTATTCCTCTTACGCCAAAGTCCATCAAGGGTTTTTTTTTAAATGAATTCTTCGACCTACATCTATCTATAACATTATCATTCTTTCTGTTTTTTTTTTCACATTTTTATTAAAGTCAAATTTTTAAAAACAGAACTAGCATATGATCAATTCGAGCTTAAATCAAGAAGAGCAAAGATCCCCTACTTAAGATTCAGGTTTGTCCAAAAAGATTATCACTTCTACATTTGATTAGAGAGATTAATTAGAAGGAATTATCCAAAAAAAATAATTAGAAGGAAAAGATTTTATATTTGGGAAATTATTAGACACGAATACCTTATAAATGAATAGACAATTTTAAATTCAAAAGATTTTTTTTTTTCGGTAGTTTGACAAATGCAGAAATATATATAGGTGAATTTCCTTTCATTTTCCCCCCATTTCAATACACCTAAGATCTAGATAAAAATTTGCCACTCAAATCTCTTTTCCTCGGATTCTTTCCTTTCATTTCTCGTTCGTTCCTATTTTTCTCCTTCTTTTTAAATAAAGTTTAAAAAGCATGAGTATAAAATAACATCTCACTTTTCATAATCATTTCAAGCAACCCCAAAAATATGACAATGGCATCAACTTTATCTCACTTCTTCTTTTATCTTTTCCTTGTAACTTCCTCAAGTACTTCATATGCTTATAGAAATCTCATCAAAGAATACTCCACCTCGCCTTCTAATCCCAAAACACATGCGGAGGATCTCATAAGAGCACTCAACTTATTCCCAGAAAAAAGTGTTAATATTGTAAGGAAAATCAATTATTCCATCGTTTCAGTACCTGAGATTGTTGAGAAAAGATTTCGATTCCCATTTTTAGGAAACTCTGGAGATTTTGTTGAAGAAATTGCTCATCATGCTGGCTATGTCAAACTTCCACACGCCATAGATGCCAGGTATACAATATCTACATTCTACACACACTAAAACTGAATTTATATAATGAAACGTAATCTATGATTAATTTTATTTGTTGGTGGCCGTTCTGGCCATTCCACGTTTAGTGCATGACTGGTCATAATTTTTTTTTTTTTTCGGTACTTTTTTTATTATTTTTATCAATTTTCCTAATACATATTTATCCAAACTTGTTACTTAATAAAATTAATTATTTGAATCAATCGAGTGCTATCATGTGTAAAAAGTGGACAGAAAAGCTTATGGCATTAAAAAATGCCCTTGTTTGAAAATGTTGAAAAATCAAATATATATATATATATATGAAATGTAAGACTCAAATAAAAAAAATCAAACAATGAGAACTAAAATACATTTTTTCCATTTATTATTGATGATACAGTTGTATAAAAAATTTTACCATGAACCTCTTGATACAAGATCAAATGTTTTCAACCCTATTACAAGGTGGAAATAGGAAGGAAAGAAACTGAAAGAAAAATATTAGTTTAAATTAAGGTGATAAATGAGTCAAGTGATGCAACAAAATATTGAGCTAGAATTCCAACTTGACTAAAGTCTGAACTCACCCCTAACTCTATTGAAATAATTATAAGCTTAAGCCTATCTCTAGGTATTAATTAAAAGATGTTTCTCCCCACACGGGAAAAACTTACCCATTAAAAGGGAAGTGCTAAATGCTATTCTATTCGCAGAGAACGATGCATGGCTTTCAAAACAAAAAGTCATTTATTAAATATTAAATTGGTTTGAACCATATTTTACATAAATTATATATATCAAAATTTTATTAATATTTATATATCATTATATATAATATAGAGCTTGTGTTAATCAATGAATATTTAAAAAATCTATTTTTATTTTTATTATTTTATTCAGCTATAATTATGTTTCAAACTCCCGGATATTTCAGTGTGCAAAGAGAAAAAAAATACAATAGACGTATCAAAGAATTTTTAAAAAATAAAATAAAGAAGCTGTGTGAATATGAAATGAAAAAACGAACTACATTTTATATATTTATCTTTGTGTAAAGGCTTTATGAACTTTGCTTAAAGTAATTTATTTAGATACAACTTATATGAAATGCGTGAGTCAAATGCCCAAATATCTTTTCAATATATTATTAGAAAGAAAAAACACTCATAATTATATTATTTTTGAAGAAAACGTGGTCAATCGGGGGGAAAAGAAAATTCCTTAACATAAAAATTTCCTCCAAACAAACTTGCCCTAAATTTTATAGGAAATGACTTATTCGATTTAGACAAGCTCAGTTACCAATCAACATTTCACTCGGCTAGGTTTGACAAGCAAGATAGTGTGACTAAAATAATACTAAATGAGCGGTATATTTATTTATTTATTTATTAAACAATGTCATAAATGCTATCTCAACTTTAAACAAAAATTCAATTTAGTATTTAAAGTTTAAATTTATTAATTGCAATACCAAATTCAAAGTTTTCGTGTTACTACTATTACCTACGATAAATCTTGTGACACAGCACCTATTTGGTCATATCCTTCAACTATTGTTAGTGCAATAAATATTCTATTGATCTAAAGAATGCCACCTTGACACTATTTTTGCACACTTTGGACTTAGTAATTTAAAATATATATATATTGAACTACATAAAACAAAAAATAATATCTTTCCATCATATTCAACAATTAGAGCCAACAGTGCCAATGTGAAATTCTTTAAATTAGTGGGACACATGTCACACTAATAATGGCTAAAGAATATAATTAGACTAATGAATCATCACAAGATATAATGTGAGTAATAACAATGACTCGAAAACTTTGAATCAGGCATTAAATTTAGCAAATTTAAACTTTAGAGTATAAATTAAACTTTCCTTCAATATTCAAGTAGTGTTGGCTATACTGTCCCAATTTTTAAAAAAAGGAAAAAAAATTCTGAATTTGCTTATATATTTTGATTTATCAAATATGATAAAACAGTCGAAAGGATTTGTACTAATAAACTTTTTCCAAGTAAATATATTGTTGTTGTTGACATTGATTGCAATAATATTTCGGAAGCACGATTGGGAAAATATTTCGTACTGACCATTATTATTCTTTGATTTATTTCTTTAGCATGTTCTATTTCTTCTTTGAGTCAAGGAGGAGCAAAGATGACCCCGTGGTTTTATGGTTGACCGGAGGTCCTGGATGTAGCGGTTCAATAGGTGCCTTCTATGAGAACGGTCCTTTCAAAATCACGAAGAATTTGTCTCTTGTACGTAATGACTATGGTTGGGACCAGGTAAATGAACTCTAGAAATCATTCAGAAAATATGGTATTACCCCTAACTCTTGATAATTTATTTCTTCTGACTGAAATTTTATATATTGGATTCGAATACCTTCTCTCTCGTTATAATCTTTAGGGAAAAAAAAAAGAAGACAATCCACCTAAATGTGGTAATGCTAACCATAACATGTTTAAAGATTTACATCAGATGATTGTAATGCTAACCATAACATGTTCATCGAAATGTACCAACTCAATTTTCTCTTCCTTATATCTACAAACTGATTAATACTCTTACTTTATCTACATGACAGGTATCAAATATCATTTATGTTGATCAGCCAATCGGAACTGGGTTCAGTTATATGACAAATATCAATGATCTACGATATGATGAAGATGGTGTTAGCACTGACTTGTATGACTTTCTACAGGTATGTTACAAGTACATCCCATAGGGTTATGATGTCAACTAAGAAGACATTGAAAATGAAATTTGCAGTAATAAATAAAAAAAAAAATCATACTAGATAAAGTATGTTTAAGTGTTTTTTATCAGCTAATTGTGGATATAAACTTTATCATGGTATCAAAGCACAATTAATTAACATTTCTTTGAAAATAACCAGGAATTTTTTAAGCGGCATCCCGAGTATGTTAAAAATGACTTCTACATCACTGGAGAATCCTATGGTGGACACTATGTCCCTGCTCTTGCTAGCAAAATCCATAGGGAGAACAAGGCAAAGAAAGAAATCCCTATAAACTTGAAGGTTTACCTTTTACTATGGTGGAGAACTTGGAATTCTCTTTAGTTTGATATCACAATTTGACGCAAACCATACGTGTAGGGATTTGCCATTGGCAATGGACTGACAAACCCCAAAATTCAGTACCAATCATTCTCAGATTATGCTGTGGATATGAAATTGATCACAAAGGCTGAAAAGGAAATCATAGATGGGCTGTACCCACAATGCAGAGAGTTACTAGATGCTTGTGGTAACTATCTTCTATAGACTATTTCATTATGGACATAACTATTGCAATACCATTACTAAGCTCCTATCAGAAAGGACATCCAGTTAAATTCCCATTCATTGTTTTCATTTGGAATTTCATGCAGAGACCACGGGTGGTGAGGCATGCAATGATGCATTTTATGCATGTACTTCTGTTTTCAATAGAGTTTTGGCCTTCGTTCCTGGTGTGAATGTAAGAACACAAAAGAGCTCTTATTTTCTATCTCTAATAGTTGATTAGTAATAATAATAATAATAATGTCGAAAGCATTTTTACTTATTCATCATGAATCTTTGAATGGCTTGCAGTATTATGACATTAGAAAGAAATGCACATCAAGTCGATATTGTTATGATTTCTCTGGCATCGAAAAGATCCTAAATGAAGCATCCATGCGGAAAGCTCTTGGTGTGGGCGACATACCTTTCGTTTCATGTAGTGATGTTGTATACAATGTAATGCTTAGTGACTGGATGTGTAATTCAGAAGTTGGTATTCCTGAACTTCTCGAAGATGGAATTAAGGTGCTTATTTATGCTGGGGCTTATGATATTATATGTAACTGGCAAGGTTAGTAACCATATCTTGAACAAAGATGCTAATATTGTTGTATAGTCGTCCTCTGCTTACAATTATGAAGACGCCTTGATTATCTCTCCTTGCCCAGGGGAGTTAAATTGGGTTCATGCTATGGAATGGACTGGTCAAAAGGCTTTCGTGACATCTCCTGCTACTCAATTCCTGGTGGACAATGTTGAGGCGGGACTTTTGAAATCACACGGTCCGCTCGCTTTTTTAAAGGTCTTTTTCTGACTCAAATGCATACTTACAATCACATAGACAACAAGTGCAAAGTATGTAGCCATGTAGAATAACATGATTAATATGATGTTTTGCTGGCAACAAACAAATAGGTATATGATGCTGGGCATCTGGTTCCTATGGATCAGCCAAAAATCGCCCTACAAATGCTGACATTGTGGATGCAAGGGAAAATAGGATTGACTGGTGATGGCACTTGGCAGGTTGCTTGAAAATGATGATTTCAAGATATTAAATGATTTGATTCCATTAGAAGAACTAAAACAAACGAAGGAAGGTGAATTTAATAACTATTAATAATAAATATTCTTTTGATTTTTACAAATATATATATATATATATTATATTGTAATGATTTATTGTTACTGTATTAAATAATTGAAAATAGTTAAATTTTCACTCAATTCCAATATTTCTTTTAATCTAAACTAGCAAACAATCCATATGCGATGCATATGCAAAAAATATCTAAGTGGAATAATAATTCCAATAGTAGTAGTTGATAATTGAATCTAATTTTTTCATTATTTTCGTATATGTAATAGTGTGAAACAAAGGCCCATCTCTATACAAAATAACTAAATTAAACTATATACAAAATTTTTGTGGTAAAAAGGGAAAGATTGCATAAATAGTGTAGAAAATATGTTAATGTTGAGGAATTTGCTTCATTAAAAAAGTGGTCATTTGCCTACAAAATTAATGAAAATACATATATTAATTGATGGAATTTATACATAAATGTTGAAATACATTTAATATGTAATTTATAAGTAATGTCATTAATGTATATAGTTCCTCAATTTTTTAGTATATTTATATTGTGTCTTGCACAAAACCTATTATGTGTGTGCTAAGAAACATATTTGCTCGTATTGATTAATGTATAATTATTTTATAAAGTAAATAGGATTCTTACAAAGGATGAGAAATGTAATAACCAAGTAACAATTATTAATTAATTATTTTAAAATTTGTGGCATTGGTGGAATCACAATAATTAGATAGGAATGTTTCCATCTAACCAGAAGACTTAATACCTATAATCTTTAAACATACATTCCCTTTCCCTTTTTTTTCTTTCCTTCCCTTTTCATACAATTCCTCTTTTCTTGCTAGCAATTTTTCATCTTAGATAAAAAACACACTTAGAAAACTAAGGTAAATGAAAAATTTACATGTTTCTTCTTTGAATTTTATAACAACAAAATGTTAAAGTGGGACTTCAAAAGTAGAGACAAAATCATCACACAATCTTGGTGAAGAAATTGTGTTAGGGGAAATCTTCTAGTTGAGCGGGTAGCAATAAGTTGTCCCTTAATAATCGTAAGTGCTGCTAATGTACATTGCTCTTAGAAAATGTCATTGATACCAAATTCGTGTTGGGTTGGATGGAATATGTAGAAACATTGTAAGAAAGTTTGAAGGACTTCAATTTTGAGTAAGCATCTTAAAATTTGTATATTTTGATGAATTTGAAGTTTATATGTGTTAAATTGGAAATATAGTGTTGGATTATGTTGTGTGTATGCATAGTTTTGTAATGAGTATGATCATAGAACTAAGTTTTTTTTCAAAGAAAGCTTGTGAATTTCACAAGTATAGAAGAATTTAAAAGTACATGGAACCAACATTGTTGTGTTGGTGCCCATGTTCTTCATGTACACACTATTACATGAAATGCATGGTTGTGTACTGCAAGAAAAAGAGAAAACTTTTTCTTAACCTAGAGGTACATAGGAAAGAATATGAGCATATTCCCACCCGTATCGTCTCTAGTTTTGCTAAAATATTGTTTTTCACCAATTTCTATTGTTTAATGTTTACAAACCAACAAAATGACTTAAACTAGATTAGTTTAGTTTATCTATAGCCTTAAACATATATGTTTATAACTTTAGATAGGTTTGAAATTTAAAAGATTAAGATCGTAAAGATAACGTGACACTAGGCACTTGTATACTATGTTTGTTAGTGGTGCTTGTTAGATTAGAAACAAAATGAACGTAAATTATACTTAGATTATAAATGTTTGTTGCTTATACTTAGCTGAACCTAAAGGATTAGGAGTATTGGTGAGTTTGGGAAGCATCCTAATAATCGATGTGTGACATTGTCTTAAGTTTAGCTATACACCGAAATGATCCAAGTACATTTTAGATGACTTATGGACTCATGGACATTAGGAAATACCCAATATCATATATGTATATATTACATATGTTTGTAATTGCAATCTTGGGATGCTAAGATTGTACTGTTTGTCTCACCTAAATAAAAGATAATAAATTGGTAAACTGTGATAATCCTATTGCATATCTACTTGTGAATGTGTAATTGCATGGCATGCATGTGTATTTGCTGTATACATAGTACTGAACATTAGCTCATCCCTCATGGAAAACCTTTTTAGTTGCAAGCACATCTAATGAGATCATAATGTACGATGAACTAAGTGTAAAAACCTATAAGGATCTAAGAGATGATGTGGACTATATGTATCACTTCAATATGTTTAGATTGTTAGAGAAAAGTTAGTTGATGTATTGTTTGGTTTAGTTTGTGATGGAGATGAGGCTTTAGCTCACGTATAGTCATAGTAGTGCTCGTGATGTAGCTTGTTTGTGTTTTATCATTCTGCAAAGCTAGACTTCAGTTTTACTTGAGATATACTTGTTATATTTGTTGTTGATGAGTGAAACTCTTTAGAGCCACTCATTAATGTCTTGTGAAGAATTTATTTATTATGTGATTGAAGTTATTATAAATTATGGAGTTTATGGTTGTTCTGAGCCTTTGCTATCATCACACTGTGATGGCATATAGCAGATTGTATTTATTCTAAGTTCTAAGGTGTTATAAGGAAAAAAAATGAGTGAAATATTTAAAACTTAAAATTAAGAGTGAAACAAAGCACAATTATTGAATAACCCCTCTAGATTAGAGTGTTTCGTGACTTAATGGAAAAAGAGTTAATTTACCATTATAGCCTTTCTTAGTTGTTATATAATTGAGAGGAATGAAAATAAGAGCTTTAATAAATCTGTCATTCTAAGTAAGTCATTTACATTTCAATAATTTAGATAAAATATATGTAATAAGATGAAGTTCAACCCTATCTAAATGCCAAGAAAGTTGTAGCTTAATAATATAAATACTTGACTCCCAACAAGATGAATCAAATTCAATTCCCCCTACCTCCAATAATTATAACATATGTGGTAAAAAAAAAAAAAAAGCTATCTAAATTGTGATAACAATTGAAAAGCAAAAAAGAAAAAAAAATCAAACATGAAAAACAATTGTTTAAAGAACTAAATAGTCAAATAGTAAAAGGATTAAATCGTGGAATTTGACAATCGTTTGTTATCCTACAGGGCAAGCTGAGTCAGGAAATTGCAAGGACACCGTCAAAGGAGAACTATGTTGAAATCACTTACAAAACATAACGAGATACAGAAACTAAGAAAATTAAAAATGAAATCAATTTCTATAACATCTATATTGTACAGATTGCAAAGAATAAATAGCAAACATTGTGGGGAAAAAAAAGTAGTCATTTTCACTTCAATACAACAAAGAGCATCATTTTCAATTCCATATCAAAGAAAAAAAAGGTACTTTTAATTCTTAAACATAATCCCATGTGCCCATCCATCCATCCATCTATCAACAAATAAGATTCTCATTAGATAAATGTTTTCACTTGTTCATTTTCTTTGACATAACTAACAAAATAAATATAATTATTATTAATATTTTGGATTTCTGAAAATTTCTCAAATTTCTTTGAAAAAGGTAAAATGCTAAGAACAGTAAATAAAGTAGCATCTCAAAATTTTCCAGTCAACTATAAATATTAAAAAAATCTAAGATGAAAAAAAAATTCAAACCAAACCAATGACTTTGAAAGAATTGAACGAGGAATTGTATGAGGTGAAAATCTCATGTATGGTTCTATAGAGTGGTAGCAAGGGTGACGTATCTATTAACTTTTCCACTCTCATCCCAAAAATACCAAACTCTACCTTACATAAAGTTACCAAAGTATTATTAACCTCCGGATTGGAAATCATTTCTTATATACCTGGTATTAGCCATAATTCATAAAAACATTCTATAGTCTTAGTAAGAGGGGGAAGGGTTAAAGATTTACCCCGATGTGAAATATCACATTATTCGAGGAACCTTAGTTGTTGTCAAAGTAAAGGATCGTCAAATAGCAATGATTCGAAGCACTTCTTTTTATTTTTACACTATTTTGGAAACCTAAGGACTCAGTTGTAAGGATATGTAAAATAGAGGATTTCCAATCCTAGTAGGAAAGGGGGGAAACGGATACTTAATTTAAAGTGAGTAAAAAAAATTCCATACTCAATCTCATGGATACATATAGAATTTTGTGGAAAGCCATATACGATAAAAGTCATATGTACGGCTTGGGGGGAGATCTTTCTTTCATATCTTTCGAGATCCACCATATAATATGGGGTCAAAAACCCAAAATAAATGATTTTAGCCCTTATAAAAAGAAAACTAATTCTTGATTCCCTTTTACATTCATGTCACGTTGAGGTATTGTAGAAGAAAAAACTGCAAAATGCGATCCAATTTATCATAATCAATTATTTAACATGTTGGTTAACCGTATTCTAAAACATGGAAAAAAAATCATTGGCTTATCAAATTATCTATCGAGCCATGAAAAAGATTAAAAAAAAAAAGACAAAAACAAACCCACTATCGATTTTACATGAAGCAATACATGGAGCAACTCCTGATATAGGAGTAAAAGCAAGATGTGTAGGTTGACTAACCGATAAAGTTCCCATTGAAATAGGATCTACACAAGGAAAAGTACTTGCCATTTTTTTGTTATTAGGGGCATCTAAAAAATGTTTGGGTTGAGATATAGCTTTCAAATTAAGTTTCAAATTAGTAGATGCTGCCAAAGAGAGTGGCAATGCCATACACAAAAAGGAAGATACTCATAGAATGGTAGAAGCAAATAGAGCTTTTGCACATTTTTGTTAATCCATAAGAAAAAGATCTACATAGACATAGAGATCCATGGATCCATATATCTCGATTGGAAAAGAATCAATAAAAAAAGAAAGAATTAGATAAACTCTTTACATAATGAATAATTTAATGATAAAATCATACCCAACGATGTCCTAAGTTTGGAGGAACCATAGCTTAATAGAATTCTTTTATTTCATCAAATGGCTTTTTCTAAAAAGCTAATATATCTAAACCAAGAAAGCATGAAATTATAACAAATTATTTAATTAATAACTATTATTATTTATCAACATATGATAACAAATTTCACCTCTTTAAACCCTATTTTAGCATGGTCATTTGCCAATTTAATGCAACATGAATGTTAATAAATTAAGAGAGAGAAGATGAATACAAATATATTTTTTTATCATCCAGTTTTCCTCCCTCTCTTTCTTTTTAGCTAGTGCCCATGGTCTTCTCAAAAACTAATACCTAGTAGATATTAGAGAGAGAGAGAGAAAGAGTTGCACAACAAAACAGTAGACATTAAACAACAAAAACAAAATATCTCTCTCTATCTCTATGTACCTCTTTCTCTTTGTCTCCTCATCTTTCTTCCTCTATCATCCACCCTTAACAACCTACTCAGCATGTAAACCTTCAACATCCCAATTGGTCTCCTCCCCAAGGGCATTAAATATTGCAACATAAGCACATCCTTCGGCTAATTATATGCCCTCTTAAACAGTTCATACGGTTCTTGCCAATTAAATACAAATCACACCTTATGGTTACATATTAAAGAATAGGCAAGCATACCAATTTGAGTGAAATCAGTGTCAATGCCCCATCTTGTGTCGATCCCAATAATCATAAACTTTAGATGTAAATAAGGTAAATTATTACAAAAAAGAACTCCAAATTAACGAAACCTTAATTCCATAGGTAATTTAATCCTATCAACAAAAAGAAAATACCTAGATTTCTTATAATGGTTGGAAGCTGTAGAAATTTAGTAGAATGAAGAATGTGATTGTCTTGTCAAATGAAAGCATTGTCCATAGAAACTTGATTTCAATAAAAACATTTCACAATACCCTTTAAGAAAGCTCTTCATGAAACTTCTATAATAAAGAAAAAATGGACAATCTGCAAAATGCTAACATATATTTTTAACATAAAAATTGAAGAAAGAATAGCACTTTCAATGAAAATGACCATCATTCAAGTATGAGGTAAAATAAAATAAAGCAATAGAGAGAAGAAACTTAAATTTGCTTCATCATTATTTACTTCTTTATTTTCTTCTTGTTCTTAGTTGTAGTGAGATGGATTTTAAGGTAAGGAGGAGTTTCTTGAAGGTTGCTATTGTACTAAAAATAAAGAGGGCAGAGAGAGTTTCTACATTGTTGAGATAAATATTTGTTTTTTAAAGTGTGCTTAGAGAGTTAGAGAGCATATATTGAGAAGAAGATAGTTTTTCTTGTTTGAATTGAAAGCCCTAACTTTAGATTTGATCAAAATTGAAGAAACTCGTAACTTTGAAAGTGCAATTGATCACTAGGCTTTAATATTCTAGTGATGGTGAACAAGGCAGTGTATTTGGTTTCCTTCAATTTCCCCCAATTTAGAGAATTATGATGAGAGAGAATGAGGCAAAGGGACATCGTGGGTTTTGGAGTGTTTTTGAATTGAAAAGCTTCTTTATTTCAATCCTTCTATCCCAATTTATAGTGATGAACCGACAAATTACACTTAAGGAAGCCATATATTTGATAAAAACCGTATCTTATTCATCTATGGGAGTGTCAGTTTAATGAAATTTCTGGTCCAAAATTAGCACGATGTGGAGGATTATTAAATGAAACTAAAGATGTAAATGTGTCATGTAAGTTCCCTTTGATGGATTTGTATTGAAATAACTAAGGAAACTACGCTAAAACATAATTTAATTCTTATTAGAAAGTTTGGTGCTTGTGTATCTTTTTTGTTTTTTTTTTTTCCCGATATTTGAAGCAAAATTTAACCTAATATCCTCAATTATTTGATGCATTAAAGATATGATCTTGCTTGTACTCCATGTCCTCCTTGAATTTTTGTTTGACAGAAATCGAGCAAAATGAGACTTAAATCAGGCTAAAAATAGGCAAGATCAGCTTGCCTAAACTCTTGATGTTCGACCTTTTAGATTAGAAGATGATCTGCGGTAACTATGTTTGGCTAATGAGAGGCTGACACGTGTTGGAATGCAAAAAATAATACATAAGGTGCACAAATTGCACCCCTGATGAGTCAATCCTTTGACCACTAGACTACAATCCTTACCATCACATCCACCGACTACGCTACTTATTTTCCTTATTATGGCATGCACACGGATATTAATTAACCTTGCATTCACTATAGACTTCGGCCTTAAAAACGGTCCTTAGCCTTTTGTTTCCAAAAATTTGGCTCTCTTCTAAAATTAGGGTTAGATAAAAATTTATGAGGCAACAATAGGACGTCTACAACATTTAAGTTCGTTACTTCAAGAAAAAATATGATCCTTTTAATTGAATAAATTATCATTTAAAAAACAAAAAGAGGAAAAGAACTAAAGGTACTGGTTAGTGGCCAAGCCAAAGCATAAGTTGGAGTTAATCCAAGTAGGACCAGATGGGTTGAACCCACAGAGAGAAATTAGATCAGATTTCTTCTTGCTCAAAGGATCCTGGTGGTTGTTGATGCATAAGGAGATGTTGAACCAAGCCATTAAGAGATGGCGAATAGCTTACCGGTGGTAGATTAGCACCAAGTCATGGTAGCGGTGTTGACAATACACAAATACAGCCAAAATCATTTATTTAATCTAGGTTGCTTTCGATCAAACTGAGACTAGTGTTTATGTTTTTCTTATTTACAGGATAGCCCAGATTTGATTATGTTGTGTGTAGGTTTCACAGGTGTGACTTTTGCTTGTAAGAGATAGAGAGGTTAGCCATAGGGGGTCTAGACTATTCGGTACTACCACTTCAACATTAAGTTAGATAGGTTTAACGTTTAAAATACCATTTTATTTGTATTTAATCTTCAAAATTATAATGAAAATAGTGATTAGGAAATGAGAATAAGGAAGTAAAGTTTAAGTACTTTGAAGAGAAAATGTTTAAAAAATATATTTTATAAATTGGAAAAAAAAAGATATTAATTGATATTTTTATCAAAATAGATAAAATAATAAGTAAATAAGTTCAAATTTTTAGAGATATGTTAAAATCTAATTTTGCAAGAGGAGTATATATGTATTTTTATTTTCATCATTTTAGTATCTTAATCTTGCCAAGCACATATACTCGAATATATATCAAATGGACCAAAAAAAAAACGAACTAAATGATAGCAAGATTAATACCATTTCATTGAAAGTATGATGCATGGTTGTTATATGTAACTAAGTAGAGGTGGCAATTAAAGTATGTAGGTTAAAAAGGCCTTGGCTCATTCATTTAATTTATATTGGAACACGATAGAGCTTAATTATACAAATTTTATTAGGTAATTTTGATATTTTTTTTATAAATTAAATAGGTACTATGATTAATTTTGATGTTTTCTTGAGTTAAATTTTTATTTTCAAGAGAAAAAGAGTTAATTTGAAGAATGAGGAAGAAATTTGACCAAGTTTTATGCAATTTAGAGCAAAAACAAAGAAGATATGAAGCTTAAAAAGGTTCAAGCCCAAGATCATAGCCCATAATCTTTAATCGCGAAGAAAAATGAAGAATAAGTAAAGATAAGAGGTTCAAGCTAGGATCACAACAATGATCCTACCTATGAGCATGTAAAATTGGAAGAGTTCACTTTAAAGAGATACATGGAAGAGTTCACTTTAAAGAGATACAAGGAGATCACAATCTACTTCATGGCCATAATCATGTTAGAGTTTGTGAATTTCACATTATTATTTAAAACTTCTAAAGATTAAGAGAGAAGAAACTTTTGGCATTCATTAAGAGACAAACTAGAGATTTTGAGAGCAGCCAAGAGTTAGAAGAGTGTAGATCCACCAATTTCATAGGGGGCTTTTATCATGAATTTTATTTTCTTGTTTTATTCATTATTATTGTGATTAGTTAGTTAATTATTAAACATTGAACCCTAGAAACTATGTGATTGAATTCTTATTTCTTTTTATTCAGTTATATGATTCTTAGTTCATTGTGATTTAATTATGTGTATTTTATTTTATATAAATTAATATATCTGGAATATTAATTTATATTATCTTATTTCATATATAAAGATCAAAAGATCCTGTATATAAATAAATATATATAATTAACAAGAGTTACATACACCCATAAAAATAAGATGATGTAAATCTTTTAGATTAGGGTCAGGCCTAATAGTGGATTTCACAAAACAATACTACAACTTGAAGGGTTTTAATTAAGAAGAAATTTCAGTTAATCAATGAAGAGTTAAAATTAATAGACTTTAGAGAAATATTAATTTAATTTAAGAATTCTTATAGTCTAATGAAATTAAGATGAATTTGATGGAATAAATTATATAGCTTTCCTAGAGAATTCAATGTTTGAGTATATAATTTCATATTTTTTTATATTTTAATTATTTTTACTTGTTAGTTTATTTTAATAAAATTATTTGAATTTAGTTTTGATTTAATTTTATTAGTTTTAATTTATAAACTTTAATTTGAAGGTTAAATAATAAAAGAAAAAGGGATAATTAGTAATTAAATTATCTTTATGGATCCGACCTGATCTTACCAGTTATATTGCATATGTAACCTAATACATTTGCTAATATAAATATGCTTTATTTTACAGTAAAATGTAGGGTTATGCATATAAAAAACATGACACAATCTTAGAAATAGAAAATATATTCAGCCAAAAGAGAGAAAAAAAAAAACGAGAAAAAGGGAAATGTAATTACATTTACAGCACCGCAATTAATTGTTTACAGCAAATTCTAAATCTGGTATCAGAGTTATCGCCAAAGAGAGTCCAAACGAAAACTTTGCTTTCCTTTTCCCATTTTAATATTTCGTATTAACTAATACAACCAAAGATTCAATCAAAACACATAAAATAAGAATAGATTGTGGATTATTTATTGTTTTTACCTTTCATATTTAGGGTCTATTTATTTCCTTTTTAATTATTTATATATAACCTATGTATATCTATAATATTATTATCCTTTTACAAAATATCTTTATTAATCAAAAGTCCATTTTTAAGACGATACCAATATAAGATCAAGGCGATGTTAAATCAAGAAGGAAAGAAAATTGTCTTACTCAGGATTCGGGTTCATCCAAAAAGAATATCACTTTTAGGTTAGAGGGAAGAATACCAATGCCATATTTGGTATAAAAAAATGATTTGAAATGCAATACATTGAAATAAAATGAAATAAAATAGGTAATGGAATGTTAAATTCATTCTTGTATTTAGAAATATTTATAAAATAAAATGGAATTTATCAAAAATATGATTATAATAAATTACATTAATGAGATAAAAAAATAATTTAAATAATCATCATTAATGTAAAGAGACTAAAATTGTGATTGCATCCTCTTAAAAGATGGAATCAAATTCCCCCATATAGCTGGAAAATCATAATTCCCACTTTTAAAAAAGCTTCTAAACTTAGGAAAGGGAATAGAATCCGGAATCGCAATTCTATTTTAGTTCCATTTCGGTATATAAAACATGACATAAGAGAATTTATAAAAAAAAAAAAAAAAAAACTACGGAAAATTGGTGTGATGGTTTTAAAAAGATAAGTTTCTCTAAAAATACACACAAGTCATGCCCTCCGCATTTGAAGAGGATTAGAAGGAAAATCAATTAAATCACATGAATATTCTTTTAATGAAAAGATAATTTTAAATTAAAAGATTTTTTTTTCTTGGTAATTTAATCGGTGATTTTTCTTGTATATGTTTCCTTTCCATTGCACTCCTAATAAGAAGTTTCTCCTTAATTAATTTTCGTCCTGCTCTTTCTTTTCATTTTCTTCCATTTTTATTTCTTTCGGTTCTTTCCAAATATATTGTAAAAAGCATGAGTATAAAATAACATTTTACTTTTTATAGTCATGTCGAAAAACCACAAAAATTTGATAATGGCATCAACTTTTCCTAAGTTATTATTTTTTATTTTCCTTGTAACTTCCTCTAGTACTTCATATGCTCATAGAAATCTCAACAAAAGAGACATGCCCTTGCTTTCTATTCCCAAAACACATGCAAAGAAGTTTATAAGAGCACTCAATTTACTCCCCAAAAAATGTGTTAATATTGTCTGTAATATCAACGAGTCTTTGGCTTCAGTAACTACTAACTAGAATTGTTGAGACAAATTTTCTAATTTCTATTCCCATTTTTAGCTAAATCAGAACTTTCCATCGAAGAACTTGTTCATCATGCTGGCTATTTTAAATTTCACATACCATAGGAGCCAGGTATACAATATCTACTCTTAATATCATTTGTTTTTCGAAGTCATCTCAATAAAATTGGAACGACACTCACACTAACATTGAACCTGTGCAATGAACATTTCCATGACCGATATTTTTCGGATTAAGTTGCACTTTAACAAAGTCGGACAATCTAATCGTTTTAAGTTCAATTTATTATGATGATGATGCAATGAGAGCAAAATTTCTGCCATGGACCATGATGATCCAGGGATCAAGTATTTTGAAACCATAGCAATATGCTTGGAGAAGGAAATAATAAGAAAGAAAAGAATTAGAAAAAAAATAAGTAGAAGAGAATATATTTGTTTGGATTAGGGATGTAAAAAAGTTGAGTTAAAACATTATAATATTGAGCTCGAGTTTGAGCTTAATTTAGAAATTCAAAGCACACATTCAACTTAAACTCAATCAAGTTTAGAATTTTAAGCTTAATCTCAACAAATGATACCTTTCTAGATAAATTCAAGCTTGATTTATGCTTGTTTAGAATTGATTTATTTAGAAATATAATTTTTTTCTAACTAAAGTAAAACCAATGCCTAAGGCCTACTTGACTCAATAAATTACTCTAGTAATTTAACTCTAGCTCAATAGTGCTTTAATCAAATTCAAGTATCTTACAAATAACTTTTATTCATGTATACTCCTAGCTTATATAAAGAAGAAGAGAGAAGAAAAAAATTCATTGTTGAAAAAATCTTATGTTGAAATTTACTATTTTACACCTTCAATTTTCAAATATGAACTTGATCAGTAGAGGCAATTAGAGAAAAATAGATTTTTGAAAAAATTTCTTTAGAGAATTGTTTAAGCTTAAGTTTCAAGTTTTTTACCCCAAACACATTTATGATACAAACAAATAACTGAAACTGAAAGTTTTTTCTATTTTCTTTTCATCTTTTTTCCTTCCCCTCTCCCAACAAAACATAAATATATGAGATCTATATGAAAAATGGTAAGTCACCTTTTTTCAAATTTACACAAGCTTAGTTACCACTCAGATTTATTTTGGCTAGGTTTGACAAGTAGGATAGTATTTAAAAACAAAACTAAATAAGTGGTACTAGTATACTTGTGTTATATATATGTGTGTGTGTGTGTTTTTAAATTTTTCTAAATATACTTATACATGTTGATTTATACATTTAGGATCAAATAAGAGCAAAGACAACCCTATGGTTTTATAGTTGTTTAGAGGTCATGGATATAGTAGTAATCTAGCTCTGCTCTATGAGAATGGTCCTTTCAAAATTATGAAGTAGAGCTAGATTACTACTACATCTAGGACCTCCGAACAACCATAGAACCATGGGGTCGTCTTTACTCTTCCTTGACTCAAAGAAGAAGTAAAGTGTCTTGAATGTATAAATTAAGATGTTGATTTTTTGGTTAAGTCAAGGAAGAGCAACGACGACCTTGTGGTTTTGTGGTTGTTCGTAGGTCATGGATGTAGTAATAACTTGGCACTATTCTATGAGAATTATCCTTTCAAAATTATAAAGAATGTATCTATTATATATATAATCCTACTCTTTTGATAATTAATAACTTCCAATTGAAATTTCATTGGACTAATCTAAATGAGGTATTGAACTAATCATGGGTCCACCTAAAAGCCTAAAGTCATGTTTAGTTAAACCTCATGTCACCAAACTAATAAAGACTCACCAAGCACATTATCTTCTGTAATGCAAGACTTGAAATACACCCTAAGTAAGATCATAAGCACTTTATAACAACTTTTGTCTTTAAATCACTTAATTATAGTATTATGTTGTTATTTTCCAGCTCAATTCCTTCTATGAAAGCAAAATATGTTAGAATGCTACATATGATGATTGACTTGTGTGTTTTTGTATATTTTACTAACAAGCATGATTAGAACAAGGTTAAATAAAATTATTAATTCAACATTTTTAGTTCCAAATTTACAATGTTCTAAGGCCATATTATATTATATACTTAGCATTGAATCTAATTGATATTAATGCTCTCATCCTTTTATCAAAAATTTGACCAATACTTTTACTTAATGACAATAAACAAGTATCAAACATCATTTATGTTGATCAGCTAATAAGAACTGGATTTAGTTATTCTTCTAATACGCATGATTGGCAACAAGATGAAGCTAGCATTAGCAATGACTTGTATGACTTTCTAGAGGTATGCTTCAAGTACATGCCATCATCAGGCTATGCTACTATTTAAGAAGACATTGGAAATGAAATATGTGGTAGCAAATAAACATATAAAGTCATACTAGATCAATCATGCATAAGTGTTCTTTATTAACTTGTAAATGCCTAAAATTTTGTTTTATTCGATATATGTTGTAATATAAAAATAAGGTCACAAGAGGGATTTCATAAAAATTAGGGGGGTAAATGGGTCTTTTTATGGTTAGAGTATAAATACTCTATGTTTACATATGGCTCATTTTTTTTTTACCTCCTCACACTAACAAAACCACATGAATAGGAAACGCTTTAGAGAAAACCTAAAGGCGATCTATAGCACCACTGGGATAAGTACGAATTAATTAGGTAAGGACTTACTATGAAATTGTTAGTCATAATATCGAATTGAAGATTTACTACATCGTCTTATTTAATCATAATTCGAATAAAAAATGGGATGTGATAAGCATAGAATTTATCCAATCAAGGAATTGATTTGCAAAAACTTAGAAGTAGGTAATCTAGCCTATGTTAATTGAGTAAAAAATCATGATTTAGGATTTACTTATGCGTAAGATTAAAGAATGTCAAGATTGGATCGAGTTAAAGAAGGAGAAATTAGGGTTCATGGAAAAATTGAGGAAACACAGTTAAGTATATGCCCATGTACTTAATCGTGCTAGAATATGTGTGCTCTAAAGGGAACATGACTAGATACACGACCCTGCTAAAGGGCATGTTAAGGAGAAATCAACATGGTTGATTACATGCCCATTCTCTAAGGTGTGTCAAAGGGAAAAATGTATAGAAGAGTACACGACCATGTATTAGGGTGTATTGAAGTGTATGGTCCCAAACACAACCATGTACTTAGTGTAAAACTTGTTATTTGATTTTATTTCAACTAAACAAACTCCCTCACAACCTAGATAACTTGAAAAACTCTAATAGATTAAGAAAATTAAGAAATTAGGTTATTCTTAGATCGATACTAAGAAGGAATTGTTATTGTTATATAGATTTCAACTTAACTTAAGTTTAGGACCAAATGTGCTTAAGGTTAGGATTCAAGGCACGTACAACTATTTGTTGTTCTATGCTTATTTAAGTTAGTATAATTATTAAAATTGATTAAGTTAAATGATTTGGTTTAAGTGTTTAAGTTGTTGTATTTGCTTGGCTCAGCTTAAGGGCCTTTAGTAGCAGATCTTTAGGAAGCACCTCAATGATCCTTGTGTGACATTATCCCTAGTGGAGTCGTACTTGGAAATGATCTGGGTTGGTTTAAGTGTCCAAATGTTCATAGGTGTGGGGCCCGTAGTGACAATTCCCATCACCAATGCATATTCCAATTGTTAAGTGTATTAAGGGGGTAATGAGTACTTTGTTGTTGCTTCTAGGGTAAAGAATATCATGAAATGGATTTTTACTATTTAATTTTTGCATAATGCATGTGAATTAAATTTGTGTTTGCTCATGTGTGTGTGCTTGTGTTATATGTATTGGGTATTAGCTCACCTTTTAGAGATTTTTTTTAGATGCAAGTATTAAAGGAGGTAATAACCTAAAAGATAACCTAGGATTAGTTGAGCTATAAAAAGAAAAAGAAGATGGTTATTATTATTACTATGGCAATTAGAAATTATGAAGAATTTTGCTATTTTGATGTAATAATTAGTAGTATATGAAAGATATTAACTTAGAGTTTTATAGACTTTCACTACATTAAATGTTGATTGTAGATTTATGTTAAATTGGTTTCAAGGTTTAAAGGATGAATTGGAATGTTTTATATTAAGTTAAAAGTACTTGATATATTTGAATGTTGATTTACATGAATTGTAGGATTAAGAGGTATTAAAGTATATTAGAGCCTTAACGTGTTCTTGTGTGATAAAAAAACAAAGTAAGCCATAGCATTGCCTATAGTTTTAAGGTGTTACAACTTAGATGGTATTAGAGCCTAGGTTTATGATCTTTAGGAGCTTAAGTTTGGATCTATAGAGAATAGGTTAATGATCCTTAGGAATTAGGTTTTGATCTATAGAGCATAGGTTAATGATCTCAAAGAACTTTAGTTTTTTTATCCTTAGAAAATTAAGTATTGATCATTAGACATAGGTTTTTAATAGAGCATCGGATATGGCCTTTAGAGAAAATTAGTATTTAATTCATAAGATAGTGAGACATGAAGAGAGTAGGTAAAGTTATGGGATGTTTATTTAATTATTTTCGTGTATTATTATTTCACTTGCATTTCTTCAACTACTATAGTAAATCTATATTTGAATATGAGATCATGTGTAGAGGTATATAAGTATATATACCAATACATACTAATACTAACAATGGTTGACACTAACTTAAGTATATTTGGTTATTTCTTCTTAAATAGAATGCTTCCAAGAAGAATCGCCAGATTAAGAGTTGAAAGAGATGTTAGACATGGAAACCTTAATGAAAGGAATAATTAGGATCAATGGCTACAAGGGGAAAGAGGTCAGATGGCTGAAGAGATAGTCTAGCTATTGCAAACTGTAAATCAATTGGTGGGGCTATTAACATAACAACAACAAGCCCCCAATCCCCTACAGCACAAAAATGTCAATAAACCCATCAACTTTGATAGGTTTGTTAAGGTAGCCAAGAAATTCAACCCTAGAGTGGATGACCTAATTGAAGCTAAAGATTGAGTATAGGAAATGGAAAAGACCTTTGCTATCTTTTAGATACTAGAAGGCAGGAAAGTCAATTATGTTGCATTCATGCTAAAGGGAATTGCAGCAACATGGTGGACCTCAGTTCCTAAACTTATAAGGGAATGCATGAATTAGATTGTGTTTAAGGAGCTATTTTATTAGAGGTACTTTTCTAGCAGCTTTAGAGATAAGATGGAAAACAAATACTATAACTGTAAACAAAGGAATCGAATAGTTAAAGAATATGAGGCAGAGTTGAATCACCTTATCTAATTCTTTCTTGAGAATGTGTGTAATGATGATAGATTTTGAGCCAAGAGATTTCTTAGAGGCTTAGATTTTGACCTACAACTTAGAGTTGAGGCCTTTTAGCTGAATACCTATGTTGAGATGGTTGATAAGGCCAAATACCTTAAGCAAAACAAAAAGAGTACTAAAGAATAGAGGAGTCGTAGAGCAACAATAGCTTTAGGAAAAAAGACCTACCTTGAGTGGAATGAGGCAAGACAAGGATAAGGGACATCAAGTGCATTAGAACAGAACATAAAGCATTATAGCTCCTGCTTTGTAGATCAGATAAGTGCCTTTGACACTTCCTATAGTAGGCCTAAATGTAGAATGTACTAGATGCAATGGGCCTCATAAGCTGAGAGAGTGCAAATGGTCAAATGAGATATGCTTCTCTTATGGGAAGACAAGACATATTAGTAGACATAGCATTGAGAGGTCAGTTCTCTTAATTTTTTGTCAAGTGTGCCATCAGAGGGGATATAAAGCAATCAACTATCCTCAAGGGCAAGTAACAAATCAAGCAAGTCGAGTCCAACAAGCAACTAGACCTTTAGTGAGAGGATAGAGTGGTAGATCATGAGTAGGGGCTCCTAAATAAAAAGTTCTTACTAGGGTGTTTACTATCCACCAGCAACAACACTAGGACATCCTTAACATAGACAACATTGCAAGTATACTTCTAGTACACCCCCGTAATGCATATGTACTATTTGATATCGATAGATCTACATCCTATGTGTCTGAGAATTTTATATACGCATCTACCTTGGATATTGAAAACATAAATGACTGTCTGGTTGTTAATACTCTTTCGAAAGTAGGAGGAAGGATAAGTAAAATATGCAGAGGTGTGAGAATAGAGATATAAGGTTAAGTGATGTTAGTAGACCTCCTAATATTGGAGATGATAGAGTTTGACATTATTTTGGGTGTCAACTAGTTGTCAAGGTATCATGCCTCCATTAACTGTCACTTACCCACTTATAAGATGTGAAGAAGAAATATAGTGGCAATTATATCTATTGAAGCTATTGAGAAAGCTAAGATAATAGCAATATCTATAGTAAGGGAGTTTCCAAAAGTGTTTCCAAAAGCCCTTCCTAATTTACCCCTAGCTAGGAAGATAGAATTTAATATTGACTTGGTATAGGGCACAATACCAATATCAAAACCAATCTATATGATGGCACCAGTGGAATTGGAAGAATTAAGGAAACAGTTACAAAAGCTACAGGATAAGGGTTTCATTAAACCTAATGTCTCTCCTTAAGGTGCACCGATTCTATTTGTCAATAATAAAGTGAATGCATGAGACTCTACATAGACTATAGAGAGTTAAACAAGATCATTATCAAGAACAAATATCCACTCTTAAGGATAAACAACTTGTTTGACTAACTTTAAGGAGCTTAGGTATTTTCAAAAGTAGATATGAGATTAGGCTGATATCAATTAAAGATTAAAGAAGAAGACATTTAAAAGACAACATTTAGAACCAAATATAGGCGCTATGAGTTTTTAGTAATGCCCTTTGGACTAACAAATGCACCAATTGCATTCATTGACTTAATGAACAGAGTATTTAAGGATTTTTTAAATAAATTTGTGATCGTCTTCATAGACGATATCTTGATATACTTTAGAAGTACTAAAGAGTATGAAGAGCACTTGAGGTTAGTATTGGGTAAGGTTACAAGAAGAAAAGTTATATACTAAGTTCAGTAAGTGTGAATTCTAGTTGGAACAAATAGTTTTCTTGGGTCATGTGTTTAATAAAGATGTGATATTTGTGGACCTAGAAAATATGAAAGTAGTAGTGGATTGGCACGAACTGAAGACAATTATAAAGGTAAGAAGCTTATTAGGTCTAGTAAGCTACTATAGGAGATTTGTAAAGGAATTTTTCAAAATAGCAACTTCTCTCACCAGACTGACATAGAAGAATGTAAGATTTCAGTAGGATAACAGATGTAAAGTCAGCTTCCAGATACTTAAAGAGAGACTTGTGTCAACGCCAGTTTTTTACATTGCCTAAGAGTGGAGAAGAGTTTATAGTGTATAGTAATGTCTTAATTCAAGGGTTAGGATGTGTGTTGATGCAAAGGGGACAAGTAATAGTGTATGCATCTCGCTAACTGAAACCTTATGAGAAGAATTACCTAACTCATGACTTGGAGTTGGTAGTTATGATACTAGCCTTAAAGTTATAGTGGCATTATTTATATGGAGAGAAGTGTAGGATCTTCACTAATCACAAGACTCTGAAATACATTTTCACATAAAAGGAGCTAAATATGAGATAGAGGGGATGGTTGGAACAAATCAAGGATTATGATATGGAGATACAATACCTTCTAAGAAAGGCAAATGTGGTGGTAGATGCCCACAATAGAAAGAAATAAGGTAATGTAGCCACTCTCATCACTTTATAGAAAAAATAATTAGAAAACATGTGCTAATTAAAATTGGAAATTTTAACTTAAGAAGTGGGAGCAAAAATGGCTACCTTACAATTACAGCTAACTATAATGGCCAGAATCAGGACTGGTTAGATGGAAGATAAGAATATTCAAGAGATTAAGAACAAAATGGAATAGGGCAAGGCTCTAGAACTCAGCATCTACATAAAGGGGATATTGAAATATAAGACCAGACTATATGTGCTGGAAGATATAGAATTGAGGAGGGAGATAATAAAAAAGGCACATTACTTAGCCTACACAATACATCTTGAAAGCACAAAAATGTACAAGGACTTGAAGAGTCATTACTAGTGGAAAAATATAAAAAGAGAGAAATAGTTGAATATGTAACCATATGCCTCACTCATCAGTAGATCAAAATAGAGCATCAAAGACCAACAGGAAAATTATAACCTCTTCCAGTATCAGAATAGAAATGGGAACATGTGATAATAGACTTTGTTACAGTCTTCCTGAATACTATAAAGAAACATGATGCAATTTGAGTAATAGTGGATAGGTAAACCATGTTTGCTCATTTTTTACCTATTAGAGTAGGATACAAGCTGGAGAAACTAACCCAAGTATATATATCCTAGAGATAGTCAGATTGCATAGAGTGCTAGTAACCATCACTTTTGATAGAGACACCAGGTTTGCAAGGAGATTCTAGAGCAGCTTACATAAAGCATTAGGCACCAAACTACAGTTTAGCACAGCTTTCCACCCTTAGATGAATGGTCAGTTTGAAAGAATTCTCACTTAGGATATTCATCATTTTCAGGGTAGTCAAGCCCAAAAAGGGGGGCACTTCCCTAGATCTCTCAAGGTTAGCCTATAGGGGGTACCTTTTGAGCCATCATTTTTAGGGTAGTCAGCCCAAAAAGGGGCACTTCCCTAGATCTCTCAAGGTTAGCCCACAGGGGACACCTTTTGAGCCATTAAATTCATCATAAGTTAGTCAGCCCATAGGGGGCACTTTCCTAAAACTTTGTCCTCATGGTCAGCCCATAGGGGGCACTTTTTGAGGCAAAGTCCCATCTAGGTTAGTCAGCCCATAGGGGGCACTTTCTTAAGAAATTTCTGATCTCATGATTAGCCCATAGGGGGCACTTTTTGAGACAATTCATCATAGGTTAGTCAGCCCATAGGGGGCACTTTCCTAAAACCTTGTTCTCATGGTCAGCCCATAGGAGGCACTTTTTGAGACAAGTTCAATTCCAGGTTAGTCAGCCCATAGGGGGCACTTTTTGAGGCAAATTTCCAATCTAGGTTAGTCAGCCCATCGGGGGCACTTTCTTAAAATCTTGTCCTCATGGTCAGCCCATAGGGGGCACTTTTTGAGGCAAATTTCCAATCTAGGTTAGTCAGCCCATAGGGGGCACTTTCCTAAAACCTTGTTCTCATGGTCAGCCCATAGGGGGCACTTTTTGAGACAAGTCCAAATCTAGGTTAGTCAGCCCATAGGGGGCACTTTCCTAAAACCTTGTTCTCATGATCAGCCCATAGGGGGCACTTTTTGAGACAAGTCCAATTCTAGGTTAGTCAGCCCATAGGGGGCACTTTCCTAAAACCTTGTTCTCATGGTCAGCCCATAGGGGGCACTTTTTGAGACAAGTCCAAATCTAGGATAGTCAGCCCATATGGGGCACTTTCCTAAAACTTTGTCCTCATGGTCAGCCCATAAGGGGAACTTTTTGAGGAAAATTTCCAATCTAGGTTAGTCAGCCCATAGGGGGCACTTTCCTAAAACCTTGTTCTCATGGTCAGCCCATAGGGGGCACTTTTTGAGACAAGTCCAAATCTAGGTTGGTCAGCCCATATGAGGCACTTTCCTAAAACCTTGTTCTCATGGTCAGCCCATAGGGGGCACTTTTTGAGACAAGTCTAAATCTAGGTTAGTCAGCCCATAGGGAGCACTTTCCTAAAACTTTGTCCTCATGGTCAGCCCATAGGGGGCACTTTTTGAGGCAAATTTCCAATCTAGGTTAGTCAGCCCATAGGGGGTACTTTCCTAAAACCTTGTTCTCATGGTTACCCCATAGGGGGCACTTTTTGAGACAAGTTCAATTCCAGGTTAGTCAACCCATATGGGGCACTTTCCTAAAACTTTATCCTCATTGTCAGCCCATAGGAGGCACTTTTTGAGGCAAATTTCCAATCTAGGTTAGTCAGCCCATAGGGGGCACTTTCCTAAAACCTTGTTCTCATGGTCAACCCATAGGGGGCACTTTTTGAGACAAGTCTAATCTAGGTTAGTCAGCCCATAGGGGGCACTTTCCTAAAACCTTGTTCTCATGGTCAGCCTATAGGGGGCACTTTCCTAAAACCTTGTTCTCATGGTCAGCCCATAGGGGGCACTTTTTGAGACAAGTTCAATTCCAGGTTAGTCATCCCATAGGGGGCACTTTCCTAAAACTTTGTCCTCATGGTCAACCCATATGAGGCACTTTTTGAGGCAAATTTCCAATCTAGGTTAGTCAGCCCATATGGGGCACTTTCCTAAAAACTTTGTTCTCATGGTCAGCCCATAGGGAGCACTTTTTGAGACAAGTCCAAGTCAAGGTTAGTCAGCCCATAGGGGAGCACTTTCCTAAAAACTTTGTTCTCATGGTTAGCCCATAGGGGCACTTTTTGAGACAAGTCCAATTCAAGGTTAGTCAGCCCATAGGGGGCACTTTTTGAGGCATTTTATCAAAGGTTAGTCAGCCCATGAAGGTCACTTTCCTAGATTCTCCCGATTAGTCAGCTCTCGGGGCACTTTTCGGAAATATTCTTCCAAACAGTTGCTAGTCTGACAAGACGCTTCTGTTGACAGGTGGCCAGCTCATAAGGGCGCTTCCTGAGTAAATTTTCTTTCCAAGGTTGCAAGTCTGATAAGACGCTTCCTGTCATCATTGCTCATACATTCCTGAACAATTTTGAGATGTATCCTATCGCCAATTAGTTAGCCCATAAAAAACTTTTTGGAGAAGGAACATTACCTTGAATTGTTAGGAACATCTTCAATCGTAGGATTATCAGCTCTTGGGGCATTTTCCTGCCAAAACTCATTTAAGAGGCCAAAAATGGTGTCTTTTGTTTATCTTTGTAGTTAATTTTTTCAAACTTTACCACAAAGAGGGGCAGCTGTAAACACCCCATTTTTAACCTAGGAATCAATAATCATCAATAATAATCAATTTTCAATTTTTCCTAATTTTTCCCTAATTTAGCATAAATAATAAAAATATTCAAAATAAATAAAAATAAATAAGAAAACACTTCAATTTTGAAAAATGATTTTAGAAATAGCAATAATAAATAATAAACAATTTTTACAAAATTTGGAATTTTCAAAAAATACAAAAAAATAGAAAAATCGCATTGCATATATGCAATATGCGAAATTAGAAAAATCAGGAAAGTGGGCTAGCTCAGCTGGTCCGGACCATGGCTAAGGCACGCGGTGCGGATGCGAGGTTGTAGGTTTGAAACCCGGGGGAAGCAGTTTCCGCGTTTTGCGAATTTTGCATTTGCCCAGGACTCGTGGCAGCATCGGATTGGCTGGAAGAAACGCACACCCCCGGCGCGTGATCGTCTCCTACCTCGAGCCCGAGATCGCCGGCGGAAGGAAAAATTCGTATTTCGGCTGTTTTGATTCGATTTTTTGCACAAATCCAACAGATCTTCAACAGAAATAAGGTAAACATTATCTAATTGGAATCAAATCGCAACAAATCGTTGGATGGACACAAATCGGAGTTGGTTTTCAATTAAAAATCCGATCAGCTTCAATCGAAGGAAATCCGAGCTTATCCAGCTCGGTTTCAAGTGCCTATAAATAGAGGAGGAGGTGGAGAAGCCAAAGCACAGCTCAGAATTGAGAGAAAGTGAGGAAAAAGTGCAAATCGGAGAGCATCGGAGGAGACCCAAAAATCGCGACCACTGATCGGAGTTGAACCACCACCAGGAGGCGATCTAGGAGCAAACCACCGCCACCATTAGATTCAGCAACCTCGAGAAGCTAGGATTCGACACCTCACCTGCCGCAAAAAGCCACCGGAACGCCGTGAACGAGCCTTCTTCGCCGCCGTATCCGACCGATTCGATCCGACCCGACCTGATCCAACTCGACCCGCGCTCCGACCCGGATCCAGGTAAGCCGGATTTTCCGGATTTTGTTATTTATTTATTTATTTATTATGTTTATTTATTTTTTCCGAATTAATTTATTATTTGTTATTATTTATTAATTTGTTAATTATTAATTTGTTAGTATTTAGTTATTTGTTATTTATGTTTTATTTTCTATAAGTAGAAAATGTAGAGATTAGTTTTTTTTTAGGAAATAAAAATGTAGATAAAAATAAAAATAAAAAATAAAGAAAAAATAATAATAATAAAAAGAGGAAAATATAATAAAAATGTAGAAAATAATAATAAAAATATTAGAAAAATAATAATAAAGCTTTAAATTTCAAAATAAGATAGATATTAAACCTAAGATAAAAGGTTCAACAAAAATTTCCAAAAATTCCCAAAATCACAAAAAATCATAAAAATCATGAAAATTAATAAAAATCCAAAAATCGTTCAAGAATCATACAAAATATGTTTTAGTACTTAGAAAAATCATTTTTGAAATAAATCCAAAATTGATGTTTTCCCTAAAAAATCATTTTCAAAATCAAATTCAAAGTTTAGGTTTAGATTTTTTAGAAAAATCCCAAAAATGTTAAGAACATAAATCAAAAGAGATTTCAGAAATTAAAATTCACCAACACACTTAAAGTTTTCAAAAAAGCGAACTACGGCTTGTTTGATCCTGAGTAGCAGGTACGTAGGTACCCATTCGGGTCAACCCCTAAAATGAATGAAAAATCCTTTTTCTTGAAATAAATTCAAAAACATAATAAAAAGTAACAGGAACACAATGAAACACATTTCTAAAGATGAACCAATTTAGGAGATTAGGTGGTAACCGCAAAGGTTTTAATAGGTTAGCCTCCGGATTTAGAAACTCTGGTTTTCCCTTTTCCTCTTTTCACCAAAACAAAAAGAGGAAATAACGACGACTAGTGGTCCAAATTAAGACTAATCCGCTCATTTAGTCTTAATTCAATTTTCCCAACAATAGTTGGGTGGCGACTCCAAAAATCAAACGAAATTCCTAACTCAAGTCGAGGATCTATATTAGATGAGCATAGGGTCTAGTCTAGATCGGATTAGGAATGGGAATTCAAAAATTAGACTCGACAAACTGTTTGTTGTTTTATGCTTGTTTAAGTTAGTATAATTGTTAAAATTAATTATGTTGAATGATTTAGCTTAAGTGTTTTAAGTTATTGTTGTATGTGCTTAGCTTGGCCTAAGGGCTTGTAGTGATAGATCCTTATGAAACACCCCGATGATCTTTGTATAACGTTGTTTCTAGTGAAGTCGTGCTTGAAAATGATTTAGGTTAGTTTAAGTGTTCAAGTGTTTATGGGTGTGAGGCTCATAATGGCATTTTTTATCACCAAGTTTAAGTAAATAAGTGATCATGGGTGCAGGGCTCATTGTGGCAGTTCTTATCATCAATGTATGTTCCAATTGTTAAGCATGTTAAAGAGATAATGAGTACCCAATTGTTGTTTGTGGGCTTAAAAAATATCATGAAATGGTTGTTTGCTATTTAAGTTCTACATAATGCATGTGAATTAAATTCTCGTTTGTTCATGAACATATTCTTGTGTTATACGTACTAGGTATTAGTTCACTCTTTACGAAATATTTTTTTGTTGCAGGGATTGAGGGAGATAATAACCTAAAAGATAACTTGGGATTAGGTTAACTACAAAGAGAAGAAGAAGATGATTATCATTATTACTATGGTGATTAAAAATTATAAATAATTTTGCTATTTGAATGTAATAGTTATTAGTATATGGAGGATATTAACTTAGAGTTCTATAGACTGCCACTACATTAGATGTTGATTGTAGATTTATGTTAAATTGGTTTAAAGATTTAAATGATGAATTGAAATGTTTTTTATTAAGTTAGAAACTTGATATATTTGAATATTGATTTATAAGAATTGTAGGATTAATAGGTATTAGAGTAGATTAAAACCTTAACGTATTCTTTTGTAATAAGAACACATAGCGAGCCATAGTGTTGCCCGTGGTTTCGGGACATTACACAATTAGTCGTGAATGTAAAATTATTATCATGGTATCAAAGTAAGAGATTTTGAGCTCAATCTCTTCTACACTCATTCTACTCTATTTATTAAATTAGTTTGTCCACCTAGTAGAATCAGCAAACAGATGGCATGAAGTGATAACAAACTGCAATAGATACATTATACTTAAAAACTCTTAGATTAGTTTATGATAAATCTGAAAAGGTAGAGCACAACTAATCAACAATCTGAAAAACTAGGCATCTTTTAGGACACATCCCGAGTTTGTCAAAAATGACTTCTACATCACTAGATAATCCTATGCTGGACACTATATCCCTGCTCTTGCTAGTAGAGTTCATGGGGGAGACAAGGCGAAGGAACGAATCCACATAAACTTGAAGGTATGTCTTAACTGTGGTTTTGAACTTGGAATTCTCTTGAGTTTGATATCACGAATTTGACTCTATGCAAACCATTTGTCCCGGGATTTGCCATTGGCAATGGACTGACGAACCCCAAAATTCAATACCAAGCATATACTGACTATGCTGTAGACATGAAATTGATCACAATGGCTAACAAAGAAAAGATAAATAAGATGTATCCACAACGCAAAGAGTTAATAGAATCTTGTGGTAATAGTCTTCTACAAACTCCGTTTTTGTGCTTATATCCTATTGCAATAGCTTTGCTATGCTCTTATCTAAAAGGGCTTCTAGTTGAATTTCCATCTATTATTTCCTTCTGGAGTTTCATGCAAAGACCAAGGGTGGTAAGGCCTATTATGATGCACATAATTCATGTGAGACTATTTTGACTACAATTTTGCACTTCATTGGAGGTGTAAATGTAAGAATGTGAAAGCTCTTCTTTTCTATCTTTGAAACTTGCTAAAAAAAAAAAAAATTCATGGAAGCATTTCAGCTTATTCATCACGACTCTTGGGATGACTTTCAATATCATGACACTCGAAAGAAATGCCTAGGTCCTTTACGCTATGATTTCTCTGGCGTGGAAATGCTCCTAAACGAAAAATCCGTGCAGAAGGCTCTTGGTGTGAGCGACATACCAATCATTTCATGTAGTTTTGTTGTGAAACTTAATTTGATTAGGAAGTGGGTGCGTAATTTTAATGTTGGTAATCCTAAACTTCTCGAGGATGGAATCGGGGTGCTTATACATGTCAGGGAGTATGATCCTTTACGTAATTGGCTAGGTTGGTAACCATATATAGAACAAAGATACTAATATTGTATTAAAGTCATCGTTTACTTACGATTATGAAGACACCTCAATTATCTCTCTTTGTGCAAGGAACTCAAGTTAGGTTCATGCTATGGAATGGATTGGCCAAAAGTCCTATTACTCAATTCATGGTTAACAATGTTGAGGTAAGACTTTTGAAATCGCACGGTCCACTTGCTTTCTTGAAGGTCTTTCTCTTACATGAATGCATACTTACATTGACAAGATAGCAGGTGCAAAGTATGTAACCATGTAGATTAAAATAACTGATCTGATGTTCTGCCGGCGACAAACAAACGGGTACATGATGCTAGTCACCTGGTTCCTATGGATCAACCAAAAATTGCCCTATAGATGCTCACATTGTGTTTACAAGGAAAAATAGGATTGATTGGTGATGGCAAGTTGCTCTATTGTATTGTAATGATTTATTCTTCGAATTGAATAATAGAAAATATTTCAAATTTCACTCAATTCCAATATTTCTCTTTATACAAATGAACCTTAATAAGTTATATATAAATATTTTTGGATCTAAACTTATTATTAAACTTATGTGCATAATTTTATGTTTTTAATTGGAAAAATGTACAAACACCTAAGTTAAATCGAGTGCAAGAATTATGAGAAGAATGGGCCCAAAGTTGAATTAAAAGCCCAATACACGACAGCCAATTCAATTTCAAAAAGGTCACAGGCTACTCACCCTCATTTCATCTCCATGCAATAGAAGTTGCAAGCCATATCTGGACTCTTTTTGAAGTCCATTGTCCATCCTCCTTAGCCCAACATTGATAGGAAAGAAAAAAAAAAAAAAGAAGCAAAAGTCCATGCAATGAAAAAGGCATTGGAGGCCCTTCACAGTCCAATTACTCCACTTGTGAAGTACACGTTTCAGCCCAAAAGAAAAGGGCAATAGCCTGCCAATAATTCCTCTGCAAATTTTAGCCGACTTAGAGAAGACACGATTTACATCAGAATTTTCATCAATTTATTGTTATTAAGTAATTTCTTGCTCACTGTAAATCGTAATTATCGTTACTTAATAGATTCATTAATGGATTATTTTTACTTGTGCACGTTTCTTTAACTCGATCACATGCTAAATATTTTATGTAAAAGTGCAACTGCTAATTCGTGATTATTGTTATGTTATAATAAATTTAAATGTTTGGATTATTTTTATTGTAAATCTTGATATTATAATAGATGTTTAGGATTCATAGCATATGATTATGAAGTGTCTTATTGAACTAGAAAGAGATTTAAGATTAATCTAAATTCATGTTTAATTAATTTAGCAAAGTCGAAAGATTATAACTATTTTTAATCATATGGAATTTGCATATAAATATTAATGTGGTGTTTTTATTAATCTTTGGCTAAAAGGATTTAGGAAAGATTTAACATACTAGTCAATTACAATTTAGGATAGGAGTAATTGATCATATTAATTTAACAAGAGGAAAAATTAATTTGGTCAATTAATAATTTAATGATTCAAAGATGAATTACATTATTTCACCATAAAAGAACTTTAGGGCTTGAAGGGAAATAAAATATTTTAGCGAATTTGTAAGAGTAGTTAAATAGGTAAATATAATTATAATTTAGTTACTATATGATTAATATATTATGACGAATTCAATTTTTCAACATCACTTGATTGAATTAATGAAAGTTTCTTTTAGTAAATATTTTAAATTGCTTTACTAGTTTTAGTTAGTATTTGTCTAGTTTTATTTCATTAAGATTTTTTCTCTTTAAATAACACTAGGATTGATATTAGTTTAATACTTAATTTAATTCTTATAAAAATAATAACTTTATTCTTTTTATATTACTTGATGAATCCAATATATTTTACTAATATCAACACCAATAAAATTTCCATCGATGAAGCACCTCATCCCCCTTGAGTATCGATGAAACGACCCAATGGACTGAGGTGGAAAATCGTCTTGTCGTCGAGATGCTGAGCTGAATACATGGCTTGATCACGTATTCCTTCTAAGTCCTTAGCAATTCGTTAATTTATTACTGTTTCGTGAGATCAGGACAATATGAATTCTTACTGGAACCATGACCCCACTATAATTCTTATACTCAATTAGTTAGTTTAGCAGTAAGCTTTGTTGCAAGTGAATGGATTAAGGACTAGGTGATGCGGACATCGTGGAAGATACAGGTTGACACACGGGTACAGGGCATGGCCAGAGACATGGCCGTGTGTTCTAGCAGGATCCTCACAGAAGCTTACACGGGTTCAGGTACGGCCAGAGACACGACCGTGTGTTCTATCAAGATTCTCACAGAAACTTACACGGGTTCGAGCACGGCTTGGGACACGACCGTGTATAGCGCTCGTCACATGCCCAGAAACATATACAGCCTAGAGGCACGGCCATGTATGCGATAGGTTATAGACGTGTATATCATTATTTATTTCCACATGTACGCTTAGATTTTCCCCTTTTAGATATTTTACGGGGAAGTATATATACCCTTTTGTCAGGCATGTTAGGGTTACGTTTTATTCATATTTTGAAATACACTTCAAGAAAGAATTATCTCCGTTTATCGGTTGTGTGCAACCAGAGTTTGCATCCAAGAATTATTCTTTATTGTTGTGAAACCAATCCATATTCGGATTCGCTTCGTTACGCTTTCCTCGTTGCGTCAGAGAGCAAAGCAATTTCCTACGGAGATGTCGGCTAACGATGGTGTTGATGGCAGTTGCGTTCTCGACCTTGATCGGGATGCGGAAGTCCAAGGAGTCAATCAATGGGCTCCAAGGGTAGTGGTTGAAGCCATGGAGTAGAGGCTTAGGCGTGTAGAACAACGCCTGGAGGATCTGGTGGCGCGATTCGACGCCATGGTGATGGACCACAACGGTCACAGGGGCGTTGTTGGGAATCGATCGAGGGTAGCAGTTGCTCGCGGTGGCCCTATCAATAACTTTGTTGCTGGAAACCAATGGAACCGGAGAATTGAAGAAAGCTCTTCTTAGGAGGAGGAAGGGTTTATGCAAAGGAGGGAGCAACCACCGAGAAGGGGTGCTGTTGTTGGTGGTGGTAGGTATCATGGAATGGATGACCGGAATGAACAAGCGTATGGAGGCGGATATCAACGCAACCACCAGGGGTTCGACCATGCTGAAGGCGGAGACTTCCGTCTTAAGGTAGATATCCCTTCTTTTAATGGCAATTTCAATATGGAGGAAATTTTAGATTGGCTGGCGGAGGTCGATAGGTTCTTCGATTATATGGAAGTTCCAGAGGATAGAAGGGTAAGAATGGTTGCTTGTAGATTGAAGGGTAGGGCGTCGGCATGGTGGGATTGATTGCAGCACCGTAGGCAACGGGAAGGGCGGCAACCTATTAGGTCATGGTACCGCATGAGGAATCTGCTGCAGAGGGATTTCTTGCCACCCGACTACGAGCAAATTCTTTTCCAATAGTATCAACGGTGCCGATAAGGGCAGAGAACGGTGCATGAGTACACCGCTGAATTCATGAGGTTAGCGGAGAGGAATGACTTGAGGGAAACTGAGGGTCAATAGGTGGCACAGTTTGTAGACGGGTTCAAGCCTCAGATTAAAGATAAGATAGGAGTGACGGTGTTCAGAACCGTGAATGAAGCCAAGAACTTAGCCCTCCGAGTAGAAATGATGATACAAGAGCAGAGCGTAAGGTTTGGAGGAAGTAAAAGGACTTACACTTACGATAATCCTGGTAACAGTAGTAGGGTGATTGGTGAGAGACCTAGAGGAGTGGTTGAGAAACCAACGGGGAGTATGGACAGGAAAGAAGACAAGGCGGAAGGAAAGAGACCGGTGGAGAGTAAAGAAACCCCAAGGAAAAACAATCCATATGCCAAGCCAATATTGGGAAAATGCTATAGATGTAATTAGCTGGGACATCGATCAAATGAGTGCCCAAATCGACGCACTGTAAACATTGTCGAGAGGGAAGAGGAGGAAGAAGTGTGTTGTGAATCCGATGGTGATGAAGAGTACTATGAAGAGGTTGACGAAGTGGTGGAGCCTAATTACGTAATTAGGAGGATGATGTTAGCACCGAAGCAAGAGGATAGTTCACAGCGACACCAGCTGTTTCGCACTAGGTGCACAATTGGTGGGAGAGTTTTTGACTTGATTATCGATAGTGGGAGCTGTGGAAACATCATTGGGAAGGAGGTCGTAAAGAAGCTCCAATTACCTACAGAGAAACATCCGAGTCCATACACCATCGGATGGATCAAAGCGGCAGAGTGAATAGAGGTGAAAGAGAGGTGTAGAGTTCCTTTCTCGATTGGCAAATATCAAGATGAGGTGTACTGCGACATCGTCGATATGGACGCTTGTCATTTGTTGTTCGAGCGGCCTTGGTAATTTGATGTAGATGCCCAACATGCCGGGAAGGAGAACAAGTATAGGTTGGAGAAGGAGGGGGTGAAGTATACACTATTGCCACTATCGGATAAGCGACCCAAAATCTAGAAGGTGGAAGGGAAATCTTTTCTTACAATCACTCAATCGGAAAGAGAGATGACCGAAGGCATTAAGGAGTCCCGCTTGATGCATGCCTTAGTAGTGAAGAATGCAGGAGAGGACATGAGTAATGCAGAGATTCCGGAGGAAGTGAAGGGATTACTAGAGGAATTCAGAGAAGTAGTTTCGGAAGACTTACCAGAGGGACTACCTCCATTGCAGGACATCTAGCATCACATCGACTTGGTGCCTAGAGCTAATCTTCCTAACCTCCCTCACTACCGGATGAGTCCCAAAGAAACAGAGGTCTTACAGGAGAAGGTCCATGACTTACTCGACAAAGGATTCATTCGAGATAGCTTGAGTCCATGTGCCGTACCAGCACTACTAACGCCTAAGAAGGATGGGAGTTGGAGGACGCTTTGGTACATGTTCAACTCGTCCCTTAACTTCAGCAGCACAGCCCACCCACAAACCGATGGGTAAATCGAAGTGACGAACAGGACCCTTGGAAATTTGATAAGAGGCATCTATGGAGAGAAACCAAAGCAATGGGACCTGGCATTGTCTCTAACAGAGTTCGCCTACAACAACTCGATCCATAGAACTACCGGCAGATCACCTTTTTCAGTGGTCTATACCAAGGCACCTTCTCACGCTCTAGACCTAGTTTCCTTACCCAAAGGTGTGGAGACTAACGTAGCAGCAAAGCACCTGGCGTCGGAAATCAAAGAACAAATTGAGAAAGTGAATGAGCGATATAAGAAAGCAGCCGACAGACATAGGAAGAAGAAGTTGTTCGAGGTGGGAGACCTAGTGATGGTGTTCTTAAGGAAAGAGCGCTTCCCCGTGGGCACATATAGCAAGTGACAACCGAAAAAGTATGGGCCCTACAATATAGTGGCCAAGATCATTGACAATGCTTATGTGGTTGGACTCCCGGAAAGCATGAGAATCTCCAAGACCTTCAACATGGCGGATTTGTCCCCATTCTATGAGGATGACGAACCCCTTTATCCAGAAGCGAACTCGAGGTCGAGTTCTTCCTTGGTGGGAGAGAATGATGTGGACATCGTGCAGGACATAAGTTGACACACGGGTACAGGCATGGCCAAAGACACAACTGTGTGTTCTAGCAGGATCCTCACAGAAGCTTACACGGGTTCGGACATGGCTTGGGACACGGTCGTGTGTTCTATCAGGATTCTCACAGAAGCTTACACGGGTTCGGGCACGGCTTAGGACACGGCCGTGTACTGCACTCGTCACATGCCCAGAAATATACACGGCCTAGAGGCACGGCCGTGTATGCGACCGTGTACTGCGTTCCTTACATGCCCAGAAACATACACGGCCTAGAGGCACTGGCGTGTATGCGACCGTGTACTGCGTTCGTCACATGCCCAGAAACATACACGGCCTAGAGGCACAGTCGTGTATGCGATAGGTTATAGACGTATATATCATTATTTATTTCCACATGTACGCTTAGATTTTCCCCTTTTAGATATTTTACGGGGAAGTATATATACCATTTTGTCAGGCATGTTAGGGTTACATTTTATTCATATTTTGAAATACACTTCGAGAGAAAATTATCTCCGTTTATCGGTTGTGCGCAACCAGAGTTTGCATCAAAGAATTATTCTTTGTTGTTGTGAAACCAATCCATATTCGAATTCGTTTCATTACGCTTTCCTCACTGCGTCACTAGGACAAGCAAGCATAAGATGAATAGGGTATAAGATTATATCCATATTCTATTTTGTAAGATATAGATTTTTAATTTTTGAAATCAGAACTTATTTTATAATATCGTGAAACCATTCTATATCCTATGTTCAGTAAAATCATCTTATGAAATTTATAAATTTTATCTTTGTTCTTACAAATTTCTAATCTATGTGAAAAAAAGAGTAATATATATGTAAATTATAGATTCTTAATATATAAAATTTGTGAAACTTATAATAAAATATATGCAATTAAAAAAAATTGACCTTAATTATTTTAAGTTCTACAATCTTACTACTTAGCAAATGAAAAAGAATAAAGTAAAATACTAGAAAACCTAAGGTTAGAGAGAAAAATGAGGAAGAATAAGTAAATGAAAGAAGGGCAATATTAGATTTAATCATTTGATATTATTAACTTATAAACTGTCTCTTTTTTTATTAAAACATTATTACCAAAAAAATTATGATATTATTATTTATTATTTATTTATTAATATTATTTAATAATTTCTGATAGGGTAAATATAAGATACCTTGAAATATAGGTTTCATGGTGAATATAAAGTAAGAAAACCTCATATCCGTGCCCTGCTTTACAGGAATAGGTTTTAGAAAATCTATACTTGAAATCTATCCTATAACATTTAATATATACCTAGAATTTATCTGATTGACTAGGGTACAACTAAGTATCCTATACAATAGGATTACCTGCTCACCCCTACCATAGGCATCAACGTAGTGGTTTGCTTAACTATTGATTCGTTCTTACTTACACTTGAAAATTAACAACAATTACATGGATTTTATAAAATCAATTTAAAGCGATCAAATACCAATAAGTATATCAGACCATGCAAGCAACATAGGTGTTGAGTCAAAGTTGTGTTTCACAAGAAATGGTGTGCTAGTTCCCATCTATATTACATATTAGTCATATTTGTAGCTAGGAGAATAGATAAAAAGATGCAACTTTCAATTCCTAAAGGTTGAAAATGAACTATTCTAATTAAATGGAGTTTCCAATACCTTAAATAAATAAAATCACGAATTGAATGATTGGAAAATCAATTGGTATTGTGATTATGCTATTAACCTAACTCATGTTGTGTGTGTTAAATTATTAACTGGTTTATTTTGTGAACAGTTAAGTATTAGATAAAAACCCCTTTTCCAAAGCCAATCAATACCTAGATTAGCCAATGTAATCCTTTCTCTTCCTAAACATGTGATTGATCGACTACTTCGTTTTAATTCCTAAACTCCTAACCAAATTAAAATGTACATCTCCTTATCAATTTCTAATCCAAGTTAGCCATTCATAGAAACTGATTAGAATTGACTTTCCTAAATGCAATCTTAATCTATCATGCATTTCTAATAAATAAATTAAAAAAAAAACATATGCAGTGGTATGAAATTAACAATTCAAGCCAACAAAAGCGCAACACACCTACTAATAATTTAATCACAATTGTTCAATTCACCATCTTAATAAAGCATAATAAGAGCAAGAGGTAAAAGGACATTCCATGACAAGGAAAGTACAAGAGAGCGAAATAACCTTAGTATGGAGTTGCCATGTTCGACCCTGAGTACAAAATCTGTTCTCATCTATTCCTAGGTTGGATTCCATCTATCTAAGCTATATAATAATAATAATAATAATAATAAAATAAAAATAAATAAAAGAGAGAGAGATAAAGATTGGACCATAGCTCCTAGGTTTTACGCTTAGTGCCAAAGGAAATGAAATGTATAGAGACTTCCAACCCATCCCTGTTTGAACTTGTTGAATAGAAAATGAAAATTTGAAATTTCCATGAGCCTATCACCTATCTTCCATAGCAAAGAAATTGGGAAGGTTGTTATGGCGAAGAATCAAATGGAAAACCAAAACCCACTCTTTTGTTTTTTATTAGAGGGTTTTGAAATGGGCTTCGACTTCAATCAACTGGATTTTGTACTTATAATAGATTGTGTGTCTGTGTTTATGTTTTGATTCTCAAATTTCCTATCACAAGAATAAATATTCACATATTAGAAAAAAGGTTATGGTTTCAAGATAAAACATATGAAGATAATACAAGCCATTTAATTCTTACATTCTTTCTTTCTTTCTTCTTTTTTTCTTTTTCTTTTTTTTTTCCTATTCTTAAGGCTTTATGGCTTTGTAATCCTTTTTCATTTTTCCTTTATTTTTATTTTTTTTTTGTATTTTTTACTAAGAAACTACTTTAAAGAGGGAGAAAATAGGATATCTACAATGCTTATTTCAATTTATAGGTCTAAATTAATCAATTTCCATTGCATTAGTAGTCCAATTGAAGAGGGATTATTAAGTTATGAGTACCTTATATTTGATCCATTGTTAAAATTGACTAAAATTAGACTAAAAGTGCATTTGATTCCCCCTTTGTTCTTTGTTCATAGTTGAGGGGTACAAGTTGAGGAAGAATAGAGTTGCCATTTGCATGTGCCTTGTACACACATGGCTAATTTCCCTTTTTTTTAAAAAGTAAATAAATATCATATCCAAAAGCGTATAAGAAATAAAAACTTGAACCTCATGTATGCCATTGAGCAATGCACACTACTACTTGGTATAAATAGAATTTCAATTATATTTAGATATTCAGATTCTACTCATTTTCAAAATAAAATTTAAAAGTGCAAAAGTTAAGATTTGAGCAATAACTTCTTGGTTGCACTTTCATTCCCTTAACCAATGAGGAATCAAATATTAATAGTGCATATTTGGAGATAGTGATTTTTCTTATAAAATATAATTTAGTGAATATAAAGTCTTTTGGTCTAAATTGTATTCTTCATTTTAAGACTGATGAATTGAGGTTGTAACAATCAAATGCACCGATTTCCAACTTGACCTGTATATTTATACTTACTTCTCATTGCAGCAAGAAAATCAAGCTTGGGTTTAAAATGTTGGAATTGGGAAAAAAAGCTTCAAATACCTGCTAAATTGTTAATATCCACTATAAATTCAATGAAATTAGTTCATACTCAGAAATTAGTCTTTTTATCTTCTTTTTTTCTCTATAATATATATAAATTATTTTGTGTCACATTTCTTTTGTTGTATTTTCTCTCTTATCTATTTTAAGGTTTCACATGTATTTGATAAGCAAATCGTGTTATGTCTAGGATTCTCAGAGACAAATCCATTCAAACTCGATCATAAATTACACCCGTTAAAGCATATTGTTAACCCTAAACTAGACACAATATTTCATATGTAAAAGGAATGTGACGATGAAAAGGTGACAATATTTTCGAATTTGAATGTCAATGAATGCAAACAAGTCTTTTAAAGCAAAATTCCCTTTCATACTTTTGTTTTTCATATTTCTAATGTACGCTACAAATCCTTTCTTGTTACTAGAGAAATAATCTCTTATTATATAATATTTCGGGGTATCAGTAGCAAAATTTATTTAAAAGCAAAGATATCTCCAAAAATAGCAAATATTCATGCAACATAGTAATCATTTGACCATTTGATGGCTTGTTTTAAGTAACATTTTTAAAGAAAGAAAATTTATTGAAGAGAATTTTACTGGTGAAATTTGAATGAAGTATGGTGTTATATTTGCGTTCGAATCTCACTATATGACACGCGAACAAAGTCATACCGAAAGCTTGAAGGATCCAAACAAAATATCTTCCGTAAAATTTTGCACATACTTGTGATTTGAGACTTCTTGATCAAAACAATATGAATATTAAAAAATAAATAAATAAAGCAATGAGACTCTGATTTATTACTCTCAGAATCAATATGCCAATTCAAACAATGTTACCGTGATTTACACTGTTAAAGGCTTTAATCTATTTTCCTATGCACCTAATGACTAGAAATAACTTTTGAACATGAGATTCAACAGTTGTACTGCTCTGTAGAGTTATATTCTACTGCGTTGCTTGAATACTGTTAAAAGATATGAGCCATTTTGTCAATTAAGTGTTATCACAAATTTTTGCACATTTGTTTTCTCTTGCTTGTTTAAAACCGGGAAAATATGAACTGTTGTGTTGAAATTCTTTGGTGGTAGTTGAGATCACCTATGAAATAGGAAAAATTTGGCTATTGAAAGTACTAGGGGCTATTATGATATAGTCATTCTAATGCCTAAATCAACACAAGTGTTTGAAGGCTATAGAATGTAAAGTATGTGTAAGAATAAAAAAAGTTGGAATCTTTACTATGCAATCTCATCTCCTATTATAGTGGATGAGACTGAGCTATCTTTGGTAAGTGAATTTATAATTCCAATATCTTTTCTAAATATTGTAAGATGGGAATCTCTAATTGATATCTTGTCTTATCTATTCAGCTTCTTCTTTGCATTCCTTATTTAGTTTTTGGTTGAGCATCATTGACCCAACCTTAGGCTTAAGTACATCAGCATAATCACATGCCTCTAGGTTGTATCGATTTGCTAGAGCTCGATCCAAGCTTTATTGATTATGCTTCTTATCCAATAGGCTAGATTAGGATCCAAGAGCTTAGATTTCATCACTAGAGCTTGATCTTGGACCTAAATAGGTCAAACTGGATTTTATCCATCCAAGCCCAAAAAGTCTTATCAATATTAACTATCTAAAGTCTAAACATATTATGCATAAGAATAATAAGATTGCCACTTGTTATGTTTTAATTTAATTTCATCCTAAATAGATAGTAGTAAAATCGCTAAAAGCTTTTGTCCATAAAGTCTAGAACTCTTCAAGAAGTTTGTGCTTGTTCTAGATCTCTTCAAGAAGTTTGTGTTCCTAGTATGAATCAAATCTTTTATAAATTGAATTGAGAAAAAGATATGAGTACCATATACAATGTATTCATAATTTATCCTCACTCGATCTATAAGTACCAAATTTACACTAGTTTTTTTTTTTTTTTTTCTCATTAGATCTTACTAGACTAGAGTTACCTAAAAGTAAACACCAAGTTGGCAAAAGTAAATAAATGCTCAAAAGGCAAAAGATCATGAAACTTGAAAAAGAGATTAAAAAGTTTGGCTTTGCATGAAAAGATACACATAAGTCTTAGAAATATAGAAATAATGAAATGTTTCTTAAAATAATTCTTAGGTAAATTGCAAATATACTTTTATTTATGTTTACTTTATATATGTTTAACCTCTTTTCTTTTAAAACGTATGTTGCCACAATCAAATCATTGAAAAGTATATTTTTAGACCTTCTTTTACTTTTTCACCACTAGAAAAAAATTATAAATAAACACTAAAAATAAAATTGAAAAAATATAATATCAATGATAAAATGGTCATATAATATAAGAGTTCAAATACATCTTTTTTAAAGAATTGGGTATATAAACGTACAATTTCACACATAATAAAGTTAAACACACATAAAGCAAACATAAGGCATCTATTTGCTTTCACCCATAATTTTCTATCTTCCTTTTCTTATTTTATATCAATATTATTGATTGATTTCAACTTTGAGTTGATCTTTTTTCTTTAATTTTTCTTTTTTTATATATATATTAAACTCCGTTCTCGAATTAAATATAAGACTATTCCCTAAAAAATAATAGTCTATTCCACTTTTCTTCCTTTCTCTCAGACTTAAAGGTCTTGCAATTAATTACTAAATTTTAACCGACCTATCCTTAGTTAAGATTATGATTGAACCAATTCAATTGGGTAGATTAACATAGATTTGACTACATTGATGTAAACATACGTGTATGAACTATAGGTAATAAGATATAACCTCAAAATATAATATCTATTAACTATAAAGAACAATTTCATGAGTTGCTTTGGATGCTAATTGACGCAGCACGGAAAGCGAAACAAAACGAATCCTAAATTGGATTGGTTCCACATAACAAAGAAACTCTCTTTGATGCAAATCTGGTTGCGCACAACCCGGAAATTGGAGAAAATTTTCTCTCAAAGTGTATTCAAATATGATAATAAAACGTAACCCTAATAGGACTAACAGAAGAGTATTTATACTTCCCCGTAAAATATCTAAAAGGGGCAAATCTAAACGTACACGTGGAAATAAATCATAAAATACAAGTCTTTAACCGGTCGCATACACGACCGTGCCTCTAGGCCGTGTATGCTTCTAGGCATGTAGCGAGCACGGTACACGGTCTCATACACGGCCGTGCCTCTAGGCCGTGTATGCTTCTGGACATGTGCGGAGCGCAGTACACGGTCTCATACACGGCCGTGCCTTTTGGCCGTGTATTCTTCTGTGAGAATTCTACTGGGACACACGGTTGTGCCGCTAGCCGTGCTGTTTCGCTTTCCGCGCTGCGTCACTAATAAATCATATGAGCATATGTCGGCTTCTGCCTTAAGTGAAAAAGCTTGGATATACAAGTTAAGACACTATAACAAGAAGCGATAAGATAAATAAAATAAAGGAATGTAAAGGGAGAGAGGAAGAGAGATAAAACCTAGATATATGAGGTTTGACCTCTTGTCTATGCTCTCTATGTCAACATTACCAACTTAATCACTAAGAATGCATTGCTTCTCTTCAAAAGCAAGTACAAGTGAGTCTATAATCTTTAAGTTTATTATTCTTACGTCCCTCGTGGTTCTCTTGGGTTATACCAACTTTTACTAAGCTTAACTCCTAACCCTTAACCCTTTACATAGATCTCACTTCTCGATTTAAATTTTTAAGTATAAATCATAAGTCTCAATAGACACTTATTGTACACTCTTATAACATATACTTCTTTTAAAAAGATAACATGATAGTTGAAAATTCCCTAAGCTCTTTTGCTAGTAAAATATCTCACAATCTCTCAAGAACACTTTTTACTAGTAATACTTCACTTCACTTGATGCAATGACTCTCTCTCTCTCTCTCTCTCCCCACCACACCTGCCCCCTAGTGGTCAAGCTTGTCCAATAATGGAATCATCAAATATGCAATGATTGTTTTTTTATTCTTCCTTAAATTATTTGATTTTTGGAATAAGTTAATTAACAATTTAAAAACTTTATTTATGAAGGCTTTGATTTGAGAAAACATGCATGTTTGAAGACGTGAAAAGAGTTGATTTTTTGGTTTTTGGTAACACACATTTAAACCTAATAGCTTCGTATAAAGAAGATATAGGCAGATGCACTTTCCATAGTCCCTAGAAAATGTGTTAGAAAAACACAATGAGTCTTATGGCACATTTGGCTGAAACTTTTCCGCATAAGAATTTAAAGCACTACCAAATTTAGTTGAAATATTTTGACAATAAACTCCAGTTGGGTTTTGATGATATAATCAACTTTACATGAGAGTGCGTGTTCAAAACTTAAAGCTAAATGCAACAACTCCTGGTCTGGGAAGGAGTTGGATTCTAAAAGGTTTTTGATACATCTTCTATCAAGTATTTTGAGTCTCGTGCATAAAAAAAAAAAAAATTAATTAATATATAGGTACATCCTAACGTATTTATTTCTATATATCCTTCCTATAGCCATAATAGTTTTTTTTTTCTCCCTTTTAAACATGATTGTTTATTAATAATATTGTCCTAGTTCCATAATCATTTTTTTTTCTTCCTTTATTTATTTATTTATTTATTTATATAGAATTTCTTGACATCATGCAAAAGCTACAGACACTTCAGCTTCTCAAGGGCATGGAATATCGATGTGATGCCCAAATCAATCAAATTAGCATGCAGAGTTGTGGGAATATAACTAAAATTTCAAAGATTAACGTTAGAAATCCCAATGGAACTCGCTGATGTCATCTTGAAATCGTTCATGGTTATTTGGAAATCGAATGAATTAAAAAAGGCACGCCGTTAATATGGACATAGGAATCGTCGACTAAAGCTGTATGATTGCATGACTATCTATCCTTTATTCAGTTTTATAAAAGACTGGAGCTGATATTTCATACATATGCGCAAAAGGTGAAACCTCTGCACTTGAAGAAGTAAATTTCGATTTAGGAAATAGGGATAAGCCCCAAGGTCACGGCAGTAGTGTATGCAGCGTTGGTACACATGTTTAATGTTTTCAATTGAAAGATAAAACTCCAACCCATTTATGTACTACTAATTTAATCTTACATTGGTCTTTGGTGTTGTATACCATGCAGATTTAGGATAAAATCCTGGGATAAAAGAGGCCATTCACTTATATAAAATTATCAATTATATATAATAATTGATTATATACGACATCTTGAGGAGATAAATTGAAGAAAATTGAGAAAAAGGAAATTAAGAAGATTAAATCCATTTTTGCATCAACTCTATCTACATAGACCATATCTTTTAAGCATTGAATTTATGAGACCTATCTGTGGACACTTAGTAATTAAATACCTTTAATAGCCGCTTATATGGATCCAACAATTATTGGTACAACTCCAGCAACGGATGATAGAAATGCAATGCTTCTAGCTTCCGAAGCTTTTAAGAGGGGATGTGCCAATTGGCTCAAATGGTAAGCACATTCGAAATTGGTAGTCATCATGAAAGGAAAATCTTGTCCTATCTAATCCCTTGTTTGTTTGGGTATGTTCGTTCTAACATTGTTAACCTAAGATGGGTGAACATACATATATAAATACTTAAGTGAATATTCCATGAAGATTATGTGCCACATGCTTGGTAAATATTCCAATATATATATATATATATATATATGAAATATTTATTAAATTAAAGCAAGGATAAGAGGGTAATTAACCTAAAGAGATTGGAGCAATTTGGTTTTTTGAGAGATGAGGTATTTAAACTCTCATTTGATCTAGGGTTACTCTTTTATCACTTTCACACAATTGGAATTTCAAAAACTCTTTCAAAGACCTACAAAATAAAAACCAATAGTTTTTGTTCAAGTAAGGATTTCAATCGCTAGATTACTAATATAGGATTAAGGATTTATAGCCCTAAGACAATCTGACATTACGTTGCTAGAATTTGAATTAAGGAATAAGATGAAAAGGGCATAAGAACAAGCGATTCAAAGGTCTAAATCACAATTTAAATCAAGTAAGTGTACGAATCTTTGTAATGTATTGAGTTAGCAAATTAAATAGATCAATTAGACATACGTTCTTAGAAATTAGATCAGAAAAAATTTACAATTTAGTAAAAGGGGAATTCATAAAGGAACAGTGCCTTACACGGCTACGTACACACCCATGTCCGACCCGTGCTGAAACAAGAATGTATATAGAAAGGTACACAATCACCAAGCATACCCATGTACTTTGGTATGTCAAAATGCACAAATTCATAAAAAGTATATAACCACTTATACAATCATGTACCTAACCATGCTGAAGTACACAGCCAAACACATGGCCATGTACTTGGGCGTACGAAATCAATAGAAATGCACGGAAAGATACACGGCCAATGACACGACCATATTCTAACCCATGTCCCTTTGCACGACCTCCTACATGGTTGTGTTGACTCAAGACACTCTCTACTTCATTCTATTTCATTCACTTGCAAACATAAGTGTACGTAATTGTGAATGTATGTAGCTTAAGAAATGGTGAGATTGTAGAAGTGTGAGGAGATCAACTATTGCATATCAAGTATGTGTATATTATGTTTGTTACTTGTACTTGTTAGGTTAGAGATGTATGTAGACGAAATGATATTGAAAATGAATATGATTGGTTGTGTATATGATTTTGTTTTGTTAGGTTCAAGAAATCGAGTGAGGGTCGGTGTTTTTAGGATAGCATCTCGATAATTGGTATGTGACGTTATCCCTAATAGAATCGTGTATCAAAATGATCCAGGTAAATTTAGGATTATCTGGTATAGAATGACTCTTACATGTGATGTAGAAGGATTGTTGTGTGAGATGTGAAAAAACTCATGGACTCATGGACAGTAGGAAGTATCCACTATTTTATTTGTATTATCTATGTATAGATTAAACTCATAGGAAAAGGGGAGTACCCTTTGTCGTATATATATTTATATATATATGTTTGTGGAAGGATTGTGTGGGTGTGTGTAAGGTTACATGCTAATATGATAATAAGAATTGCATAATGGATTAAATGATGTGAAAGCTAAATAAATTGTGCTTAGATATTCTATTGCATTATGTGTGTATTGGTGTTTTTCGCTATTGCATGCGTATGTATGTATTGGTGTTTTTCTCTATTGCATGTGTATGTAAGTGTAGATATACATTGTATTAGGTATTAGCTCACCCCTCATGGGATCACTTTTAGTTGCAAGACAAGAGAAGTGATAGGATATGATGAGACCTTGGTAGAGCCAAATCAAAATACTAAGGAGAATGTAAAATATATTTATTATGATGAGTAGTAGATAGATGAAGAGAAAGATTTATAATTGTTGGATTTTTCTAATGGATTTAAGACTATTGTAGTATTTAAGTTGTTGAAACCTTCTACTGTATTAATTTGAAGATATTGAATATATATTGTATATTGAGGACATATGTTCCTTCTAATTTCTTTTAAGTAAAAAATGTCTTTATGAATTGTTATGGACATTTGAATATGGATGTTGAATTAGCAAATTCTAAGCCTTTACATGTCTTCACCTAATGAGGACACATGGTAAGCTACATTCATCTCAAGTTCCGAGGTGTTACAACTTAAGTGGTATCAGCACTTAAATTTATTGATTTATAAACTACTTATGAATCAAATCTTTAAGGCAATGATACATAATGAGAGTAGGTAGTGAGTGGAACTAACACTTGTGAATATATGTTCATACTAATTATACTTATTATATTATTGATATAGTATGATATCCTAAGACAACTCTTGTTCATTTTGTAAAATGCTTAAGAGAATCTCAGTACCAGGATCAACATTAGGAGCTAAAGGCAATACTCTTGATAATTGGATGCTACCCAGACCTCCTTAGCATAGATAAGAAGGAAATGATGTCAATCATTTTGAAATCCTTTCTACCCTACATCATTTCGAAATGCTTTATAGATATCTCAATCGAATTAATAGGGAAGGGCATGCTTAGACACAATAATTGTAATGTATCAATAAAAAATGGATGAAATTTATATTTTTATTAAAATTCAGGGGTTATTTATGCAATTTAGCATGTTAGTTTCAAGAAATTCTTCATAGGAATTAGAAGAGAAGCAACATATGGGCTATTTATTGGTAATTCAAGCCATGAAAATTTAAGACATGGTAGTTGTTTATGATCACTTATACTAGTTGTCCTAATATGATGGGTAAATGGGGATAGGTTACAAGGTCACAATAGTAGCGTAATACATACCACTATCCCAGTACTACTTATTTAGTCTTAAATTGGTTCCTTCCTTCGTGTTGTACCTTGCAAATTTAGGATAAAATCAAAGGACAAAAGAGGCCATTCATAGTGAAACCCCCATCAACACATATGGTTTGCCCCATTATGTAAGAAGCTGATAGCACACATAGGAATGCAACAAGTGATGACACTTCCTTTGGCTCTCCAACTCAACCAAGTGGTGTTCACTTGATGACTTCATCATAAAATTCTTCATTCTTCAAATAGTGTAATATCATAATTACTTCTTATAAGGCACTTATTTAAAAGGAAAAGAAAAAAATAAAATAATAAATTAGACCAACCACTTCTCTAAATTTTTAAAATTATATGGACATTTTAGCTTTCTAAAATTATATTTACACCCTTGAGAGTTGATTAGTGGTACAATCCTTGCAACTCTTGCAATAACTGGTTATGTGTAATACTCCAATATATAACTAAAGGGAAAATCCAAAAACGCAATCATTCATATTTTGTTAGGCCATAATAATCATAGATAGAGCATGATTTATTGGACTCATACCACTAGATTGGGAGTAAGCATATAGCTTATAAAGTTGAGGCAAGTGTCCATATAATTTTAAGAGTGTAGAAATATAGTCAATATAATCTACCTAAGTTGAATTAAATACTAAACATGATAGTAAAGCTATCCAATTTGAATAGTGAAAGTTTCAAGAGATTTATAAATTTGGCCAATGGAGTCCAAATGTACCATGGTGCTATGTAATTGCTTCTTATGTTGTCCTTTGCCCATTCACATGCTAAATTTTTTGTTAATTGATTCATAGCTCCTGCATAAAATTATTGAAGTAAACATAAAAGTTCATAATGCCTGCAAATTGTTAGATAGACCCAATTCATCGGATCATTATAATTGTATGAAACCATGTGCACATAAAACTTCAATGAGTTATATAAATAAAAAGTTTAAAAAAACTTTCTCTTTACAAAAAATATAAACTTGATCTATATAGACCACATAGTATAGACTATTAACTTTATATAACTCACATGAAAAAAGTACTATTAGAAAATTATATAGGTTGCAAAGTATTCATTAATATATATTGTAAATTTGACCAATAAATGAATTTTCTAGATATAAAACCACAAAAAAAAAAGTAAATAAATAATTCACAGACCAGATGACTGATGAGGAAAATTTTCAGGACACTCAATGTTTTTTTCTTCCTCTCTATTTCATATGTGCCTCCATATGAGGTTATCACAGTCTCATTAACCTGTTATACAAGTAATTTCGCTTTTAGAGGCATGTTGTGTTCCTATAAAATGGACACATAATAAATAACTTTGTAGCTGCATATATGGATCCAACTTTTACAGATACAACTCCACAAACAAATGTGACGCGGCGCGGAAAGCGTAACGAAATGAATCCGAAAGTGGATTGGTTTCACAACAACAAAGAAACACTCTTTGATGCAAATCTGGTTGCGCACAACCCGGAAAATGGAGAAGTTCTCTCTCGAAGTATATTCAAAATATGTTTCTAAAACATAACCCTAATCTATCTGACAAAAGAGTATTTATATTTCCCCGTAAAATATCTAAAAGGGAAAAATCTAAGCGTACACGTGGAAGAAATAATAAAATGCACGTCTATAAACTGTCACATACACGGTCATGCCTCTAAGCCGTGTATGTTTCTGGACATGCGACGAGCATAGTACACGGTCGCATACACGACCGTGTCTCTAAGCCGTGTATGACTCTGTGAATGTTCCTGACCGAATACACGGTCGTGTCCCTAGCCGTGTATGGAAGTCGTGCCTGCTTCTGTGGGATACCCTAATCGAATACACAGCCGTAATGCACGGCCGTGTATGGAGGCCGTGTATGATTCTGTGGGGAATTCTGGTCGAGTACACGGTTGTGCTTCAGCCCGTGTGTAGAGGTCGTGTATGCTTCTGTGGGTTCCTTCCAATCACTACACGGTCGTGTGTCAAGCCGTGTGTCCTGTGTCTCTTGTATCTCCATCATTCTCCCCCACCAATGGAGAACTCGACCCCGAGTTCTCGTCCGGATATAAAAGCGTATCATCGGAGTGAAAAGGTGATAAGTCCGCCACATTAAAAATGCAGGAGATATTCATATCTTTCGGGAGTTGTACAACATATGCGTTGTCATTTATCTTATGTACAACTTCATAGAGACCGTACTTCCTGGGTTGAAGTTTCCCATATTTCCCTACAGGGAAACGCTCTTTTCGAAGGCAAACCATTACCTGATCGCCCACTGCAAAGAGTTTCTTCCGTCTATGCTTATCTGCATCCCCTTTGTATCGTGTATTGGACTCCGCTATCTTTCGCTTAACTTTCTCAGTAGTGGCTTGGTGTTGTTCCGCCATATGTTTAGCCGCCACATCACCCACCATGTCCTTGGGTAATTTGAGCAAGTCCAGCGCATGTTGTGGTGTCTTTGTGTATACCACCGAGAATGGAGACCTTCCAATATTTCGGTGGACAGAACTATTGTAAGCGAATTCAGCTTGAGCCAATGCTTGATCCCACTGTCCCGGCTTCTCGCAGCAGATGCTTCTGATGAGGTTTTCGAGGGTCCTGTTAGTTACCTCGGTCTGACCATCGGTTTGAGGATGAGCGATGCTGCTGTAATTCAGGGACGAATCAAACATATACTAGAGGGTCTTCCAAAAGTGACTAAGGAATTTTCTATCCCTGTCGGATGTAATGGACTTTGGGACTCCATGCAACCGCACCACTGCCTTGAAGAACAGCCATGCAATAGCCCGTGCGTCGGCGGTCTTCCTGCAAGGGATGAAATGAGCCATCTTGAAAAACCTATCAACTACAACAAACACAGAGTCAGCACCTCGTTGGGTACGAGGCAAACCCAGTATAAAGTCCATCGACAAGTCCTCCCAAATGTTTGAAGGCACGGGAAGAGGAGTATATAGGCCAGTGTTTTGGGATTGCCCTTTAAACACCTGACAAATGTAGCACCTCTCCACAATCTGATACACATCCTTCCTTAACCGAGGCCAAAAGTATCTTTCAGTAACTGCGGCTAGGGTCTTATCTCTACCCATATGTCCCACCAGTCCTCCACCATGCAGATCTCTAATAAGCTTTTCCCGCAAAGAAGATTCGAGAATGCACAGTTGGTTCCCTTTCATCAAGTACCCCTCATGTATATGATAGTCGTCACACGGTTCCCTGTTGACACACTTAATCCAAGTATCCTTAAAGTCACTATCATTTTCATATAGTTCCTTTAACCTCTCAAAACCGACAATGTCCGCACTCAAAGTAAGCAGGACATTCGCTCTTCTACTCAGGGCGTCCGCGACCTTGTTTTGCACACCCAACTTGTGCATCAACCTGAAAGGAAACCTCTGCAAGAAATCAATCCACCTGGCGTGCATGTCCTAACTAATTCTGGTCTGACCACTCAAGTGTTTAAGAGCCCCACAATCCGAATACAAAATGAACTCTTTCCCGACCAAATAGTGCTCCCACACTTTAAGGGCCCTCACCACGGCATAGAATTCCTTATCATATGTAGACCAAGTCCTCCTTGCTTCGCACAATTTTTCACTGTAAAAGGCTATTGGTCTTCTCTCTTGTGATAGTACTGCACCAACTCCGACCCCACAGGCATCGCAATCCACCTCAAACAACTTCTCAAAGTCCGGTAGCGCTAGTACAGGCGCTGTTGGACGATCTGACCGTTCTAAACAAGTTTAAACCTCTACTCAATCCTAGCTTACGATCAGTTCTCAGGCAAGTGTACCTATCGACTAGCAGTATAGCATAGGAGTACAGGTATCGATCCCACGAAGACTTATAAGTACTAGTACTAACGATTCTCCTACTATCTAACCTCTCACTATTGATGATCTCAACTATCCTAATTATTGCCTAAACCTGAAAGAGACAAATAAAATGAACAAAGTAAATGTATTCAAACACTCCCTTAATTAATTCAATGATTTAAACATACCCTACCCAAGATCCACCCCTAATTCTCATGCAGCTTTTATTCAATTCCAAACTATCTAATGATTAATACCTAATCTTTGATCCGCGGAGTTTCTTACACTAGATTAGAGTCTTTCTCAAGATCACTAATCCCTAATCCTAATTAAGCCAATTAAGATCTCTCTTCAATTAACATAATCAAGATTGCAATAGAATTCTAAGACTCTCAATTAAACCAGACCGCAATGACCTTGTTCAATACAGAAGACCTCCTATAACCTATCTCTAGGATTACAAGGGATCTTTTTATTCATGCAAGATCTACTCTATTACCGATTTCTCAATCTTAATAACAGAGATATAATTTCATCCTAATATTGCGCACATATCAAGATGAATAAACTATAATTGCAACATGAACAAACTTAAAGAATAGAATTAAATTATTGAACATCAACAATTCTATCACATGACAATCAGGGGTTTCTCAAGGGAACGGGTATGAAACAATTAGCCACTCATGAATCTAATAAGAAGAGTAAAACATAAAATAATTGAGTCCATAAAGAAAATTCAAACACGAAATATCTTGGCTTCCAATCCGAGGACTATTCTGGCGGCAGCCTCTTGCAATAGCTTCTCTTCTCTAGGGTTTCTCTTGTGCTGCCTCCCCCTTTCTCTCATTAGGGTTGTTCTATTTATACTTCTTAAGGCTTGGCCGAGCATCTTCAGCTGGAAAGATACGATTGTATCTTTCCTTTTCCAAGTGAATCTCGTCAAGTGAATAACAGTCGCCTGGCACGCCCAGAAGCACGGCCAGATCTCAAACCGTGTCTCCCACCGTGCCACGTTCTAGAACTTTGCACTTCTTTGCAGCATCTGCCACGTCTTCAACACACCCCTATCACGAGCCGTGCTTCCCTTCCAAGTGACGCTTTAATCTTCAGGTGTTCCCACGGTTCATGACACGGCCGTGGCTTTCCACGTGTTGTCCATGAGTAACTTTAAATTGATCTTTTAAGCTTCAATTATGCTCCTTTTGTGATCTTTCTCCTTCTCTTTGGTATTATACCCTGAAACATGTATTTTCATCTGTTAAGTACCGAATCCGCATTGATTTTATTCAAAAGACTATACAAATTCATTCTTAATGCCCATGATTTACAAGGGTTAATTTAATCTTATCAAATTTCCCCACACTTAAGGTTTTGCTTGTCCTCAAGCAAACATGGATTAAGAAAACCCAAAGGACCAGTTCTCAATAAGTTTCTGCAATCAAGAAAATATTTCAGCGTCATCAATTTCATGCTACACCTCAATCATTGATAATCTTTACTCAATCTTACCGTTAGTTGTATACAAAATACAAATACTAAAATTCCCAAAGCTAATCCAAGTGAATCAAACTTTTACCCTTATCATTTAAACTAAAATTCCCGGAGTCAGAATTGTCACAAGATCGATACTAGTAAAATAAAGTATACCATCCTTTTAACCACTATTGTAAGCACACAACAGGGACTAAAGGCATGTTGTATCGACTTGTCTCCTAGCTCTTCCTTTTCTGTTTCATCCAATTCCTTTATCATTGAAGCATTTAACTAAGTTAACCGACCCATGTAACAAACTTTCGATCGATAATCCCGAGTTCATCACTCGAGTTAACAGACGTTATTCCCTCAGCGTAGAAGGCGTCCCTCGGATTTACTTGTTCGAGTCTAATTAACTCATTTACTTAATTAATTAATTAAGATGGTTTCCTTGGTCAGTAAGTCCCAGACCAGGCGATCTTAGGCTACTAGGTTTTAAAAACACCCCTTCGAACCTCTACCATCTAAATCAATCAACCATCATTTATATAAGCTCTTTAAAGTTCATTTTTTTTTTTTTCAGAAACTTCTTCAAAAAGGAATCACCAAGTTACAAGTATCATTTACTCCTTCACTCTAAGTCATATAGCTTACCTACTGAGCAAAAAGAAGAACATACTAAACTCACTAATGACCTTAGTTCAATCTCACATCCCAAAAGTAAAGGTTAAATGACAAGTAAGTTTACTTCACTTGGATTTCATCTTGTAATTTTAGCAACGTATCTCTAATACATAATAAGAGAATAAAGATGGTTAAAGATTTTCCACGAGGGTATAGATAAATCTCAGCAGTTCTTGATTGTCAATAGTCATCATGGATTATACCTTAATTAAGAGGAAATTTCATTTTTGATTGCACAACCCTTGTATCCTAGTTTCGTTTTCCCAAACCCGCTTCCCCACACTTATAATAGACATTGTCCCCAATGTCCTCATGAAATGCAAAAAGGGAAACAAAGTATAAAAGCAAAAAGAAAACAAAAGGAACAACGAAAACTTCCCTGAAGGCTTTTACAACGCGAATCTTTAACAGAAAGTCAAGCAGCGCATAAGTAGAGTCATAAGAACCTCTGCTGAGCATACGGGTCGGTGTACTTGGAACGCCTGTATCTCACAACAACAACAATAACAGAAAGACAAAACAAAACAAAAGAAACTCATAATTGACTGAACAATAAGCTAACTATCATTAGCATTTTCTATTTCAAACATTAGTGGTTGGTCAGTTTTCCAGAATCATACAAATCAGGACAGTAAAAACAAAAGTAAAACGACTATTCTATACAATGGTCCAAATCTCCCGGGTTCAACTTCCATCAATCCACTCGCGAGATCAGCTGCTGAAGTCATCATCCGATGGCAATGGTATAGTGCCTGATCGGCGAGGAGAATCAAATCCAATCACCTCAGTATTTTTCTGAGTGCTCGCTTCGGCAGTCGCAACTGCGGGACTTTCATGTCATGCCATGAAAGCTGCACCCGAGGATTCTCCAACATGAAAACCAGTATCATATGCACCACTCGAGTGACGGTCTCCTCCAGAAACCACTAGAGTAGCTTGTGATGCTACGTCCTCATCGCTAGAGCCACCACATGGGGGAAGATCTACCCCCAATTTCTCACCAATACGGGATAAACAGGTGACTAAATAACTCTTCAAGCCCTTCATCTGCTTTGACTGTTTGGCTTGTTCTCTTTTAATTCCTTCCAAGTCTTTTGTTCTTTCCTCTATAACTCTGTCCTTCTTTGCTTTATCAGTAGTTTTACCTTTATCAACAGTCTCATTCCCCTTCCTACTAATAGAGGTTTCCCCACACTTGTCTGATTTCACTTCCTTTCCACTCCTAAGAGTTACTGCCTTCACGTGTTCCCTTGGGTTGGTTTCTGTATTTCCAGGTAGAGACCCTTGCGGTCGCTCAGCAAGCGCTTTAGAAATCTGCCCCATCTGGTTTTCCAAGTTGTGGATTGAAGCTTCATGATTCCTTAGAGCGGCCTCAGTGGATTGATGGCGTTGCTCCGACGCTTGAATGAACTTCGCAATCATATCCTCAAGGTTAGATTTCTTTTCTTGGAAAGGAGGTGGAGTTGGTCTTTAGAATCCTGGAGCAGGTGCATTACCCCTTTGAGATTGCTGATTACTCCAGGAGAAATTGGGATGATTACGCCATCCTGGATTATATGTGTTGCTATAGGGATTGTTCTGTGATCTAGTGGGATTTCCTACATACTCAACACGCTCTGTCACTTCAGACACCGCATTGTTAGATTGGGGTTCAATTGAGCAGTATTGGGATGATTGAGATACAACCATCCCTTCAACTTTTGAAGCAAGCGCATCTACTTTTGCTGCAATTGATGTCATCAAATCGACCTCATAGATGCCCGCTGCCCTATGCTTTTGTCTACCATGGCTCCATTGGTGATTATTTTTTGCCATGTTCTCAAACAAACTCAACGACTCCTCCGGCGTTTTCACATTCAAAGTACCCCCAGCCGCAGCATCTATTGTTTGCCGAGTTGCATAGTCAAGCCCGTTATAGAAGGTGGAAACTTGCAGCCAATTAGGCATTTGGTGATGTGGACACCTCCTAAGAAGATCCTTAAATCTAATCCATGCTTCATGTAGAGGCTCGTGATCTAGTTGGGTGAATGATGTGATATCATTTCTCAACTTGGCAGTTTTCGATGGTGGGAAATAATAGTCCAGGAAAGTCTCCGCCATCTAGGTCCAAGTGGTGATGGAATCCCGGTTTAGTGAACTAAACCACTGCCTTGCTTTCCCCCGGAGAGTAAAAGGGAAAAGTCGCAATTTAAGTGCTTCCTCAGATACTCCGTTTTGCTTGACAGTTGCACAAATATCCAAGAACATCTGAATGTGCGCATGAGGATCCTCGTCAGACAAACCGTCAAACTGGCATTGGTTGTGAATCATATGCATTGTAGAGGCCTTGATTTCGAAGTTGTTGGCCTCTATTGTTGGTTGCACAATACACGACCCAGTGCTGCTCAGAGTAGGACGAGCGTATTCAACCATCGTTCTTCGTTCATCTGCCATTGACTCAGTTTCTCTCAATCGCCTTCTAAAGGTCTGGTCAATTTCAGGATCAAAGTCAAGCAGCTTAGATGAAGAGCTCCTTGTCATAAACCGCGACAGACAAACTATGAACTTAGTTTCCTCAACAAATTTGAATGGAAGCACGAATGAACTTAAAGTAAATAAAAAAAATAAAAAAAAATAGTTAAAGTAGTAGGTGCCAAGTTTTCCTAATATTATAAGTCCCCGGCAACGGCGCCAAAAACTTGTTGGACGATCTGACCGTTCTAAACAAGTTTAAACCTCTACTCAATCCTAGCTTACGATCAGTTCTCAGGCAAGTGTACCTATCGACTAGCAGTATAGCATAGGAGTACAGGTATCGATCCCACGAAGACTTATAAGTACTAGTACTAACGATTCTCTTACTATCTAACCTCTCACTATTGATGATCTCAACTATCCTAATTATTGCCTAAACCTGAAAGAGACAAATAAAATGAACAAAGTAAATGTATTCAAACACTCCCTTAATTAATTCAATGATTTAAACATACCCTGCCCAAGATCCACCCCTAATTCTCATGCAGCTTTTATTCAATTCCAAACTATCCAATGATTAATACCTAATCTTTGATCCGCAGAGTTTCTTACACTAGATTAGAGTCTTTTTCAAGATCACTAATCCCTAATCCTAATTAAGCCAATTAAGATCTCTCGTCAATTAACATAATCAAGATTGCAATAGAATTCTAGGACTCTCAATTGAACCAGACCGCAATGACCTTGTTCAATACAGAAGACCTCCTATAACCTATCTCTAGGATTACAAGGGATCTTTTTATTCATGCAAGATCTACTCTATTACCGATTTCTCAATCTTAATAACAGAGATATAATTTCATCCTAATATTGCGCACATATCAAGATGAATAAACTATAATTGCAACATGAACAAACTCAAAGAATAGAATTAAATTATTGAACATCAACAATTCTATCACATGACAATCAGGGGTTTCTCAAGGGAACGGGTATGAAACAATTAGCCATTCATGAATCTAATAAGAAGAGCAAAACATAAAATAATTGAGTCCATAAAGAAAATTCAAACACGAAATATCTTGGCTTCCAATCCGAGGACTATTCTGGCGGCAGCCTCTTGCAACAGCTTCTCTTCTCTAGGGTTTCTCTTGTGCTGCCTCCCCCTTTCTCTCATTAAGGTTGTTCTATTTATACTTCTTAAGGCTTGGCCGAGCATCTTCAACTGGAAAGATACGATTGTATCTTTCCTTTTCCAAGTGAATCTCGTCAAGTGAATAACAATCGCCTGGCACGCCCAGAAGCACGGCCAGATCTCAAACCGTGTCTCCCACCGTGCCACGTTCTGGAACTTTGCACTTCTTTGCAGCGTCTGCTACGGCTTCAACACACCCCTATCACGAGTCGTGCTTCCCTTCCAAGTGACGCTTTAATCTTCAGGTGTTCCTACGGTTCATGACACGGCCGTAGCTTTCCACGTGTTGTCCATGAGTAACTTTAACTTGATCTTTTAATCTTCAATTATGCTCCTTTTGTGATCTTTCTCCTTCTCTTTGGTATTATACCCTGAAACATGTATTTTCATCTGTTAAGTACCGAATCCGCATTGATTTTATTCAAAAGACTATACAAATTCATTCTTAATGCCCATGATTTACAAGGGTTAATTTAATCTTATCAGGCGCACTACACAATCTCTGCTTCAAGTTCATGAAGCTCAATTCAGATTCTTCGCCCCATTGGAACTTTCCCTTCTTTAAGCATTCAGTCAGGGGGGCAGCAACAGTACTAAAATGCCTAATGAACCTTCTGTAGAAACTAGCTAAGCCGAGGAAACTTCTCAATTCTGTAACAGTTCTAGGAACAGGCCATTCTCTAATCACCTTTACCTTCTCATCATCCACCATCACTCCCTCACTACTAACCACAAACCCAAGGAACAACAGTCGCCTTGACATAAATGTGCACTTTTTAAGATTAGCAAACAACTTATTCACCTTTAGTGCAGATAACACACACTTTAGATGCTCTAAATGTCTCCTTCGGATTTACTGAATATTAGAATATCGTCAAAGTACACAACAAGGAAACGACCATTGAAAGGTTTCAATACCTGGTTCATTACCCTCATGAAGGTGCTCGGTGCGTTACTCAACCCAAATGGCATCACTAGCCACTCATATAGCCCCTCCTTGGTCTTAAACGCCGTCTTCCACTCATCTCCGGGACGGATTCGAATTTGGTGATATCCACTCCGCAAGTCTATCTTGGAGAAGATAGTAGCGCCACTCAAACGGTCCAACATATCCTCGATGCGGGGTATAGGGAATTTATACCCTATGGTAATCTTGTTGATAGCTCGGCTATCAACACACATCCTCCAGCTCCCATCTTTCTTGGGAGTTAACAATGCTGGAACCGCACATGGGCTTAAGCTATCCCGAATGAACCCTTTGTCCAAAAGCTCTTGGACCTTCTCCTGTAGAATCCCGGCTTCCTTGGGACTCATTCTGTAATGTGGGAGGTTTGGGAGACTAGCCCCGGGCACCAGGTCTATCTGGTGTTGAATGTCCCTCAGAGGGGGTAGCCCCTCGGGTAGGTCGTCTGGAATCACTTCCCTAAACTCCTCAAGAAGATCCTTCACTGCCCTTGGCACTTCTCCACCCAGTTCCTCCCCTCCTTCAGTCACACCTTTCACGATGAGGGCGTGCACCACTCGCGACTCCCTTAAGTCCTCCATCACTTCCTTCTCAAATTGAGTGACAGTTAAGAATGAGCGACTCTCAACCTTCTTTCCTTTAGCACATCCCTCCCTCTTCAACGGCAACAAAGTGTACTTCACACCCTCCTTCTCCAACCTGTAGACATTTTCTTTGCCCGCATGTTGCACGTCCACGTCAAATTTCCATGGCCTCCCAAACAAGATGTGGCAAGCATTCATGTCTACAATGTCGTAGAATGCTTCATCGCGGTACTTCCCTATATAGAAAGGTACCCTGCATCTCTCCTTAACTTCAATTTTCTCGGCGGCCTTGATCCAGCCAATAGTGTACGGATTCGGGTGCTTCTCGATGGGCAGCTACAGTTGTTTCACAACCTCCCTTCCTATGATGTTCTCGCAACTGCCGCCGTCTACTATTAACTCAAATAACTTCCCCATGATAGTACACCGTGTGCAAAACAACTGGTGTCTCTGCGTGATCTCTTCTTGCTTCGAGGTGAGCATCATGCGTCGAATTACATATGTTGGCTCCGCTGTTTCTTCTTCTTCCTCATAATATTCTCCCTCTCCATCGGGCTCGCAACAGATCTCCTCATCATCTTCCCTATCAAGGATGTTGACACTCTTCCTCGCTGGACATTCGTTTGACCGATGACCCGATTGGTTGCATCGGAAACATTTGCCCAATATAGGTTTGGCATAGGGATTGTTCAGTCTTTGAGCTCCCTTCTGCTCCATTGGCTTCTTTCCCTCACTTCTCTCTTCCCTCCTGGACATGTCCTCAGTTGGTTTATATGGTGTAGTCCTACTTTTCTCAAGTACAGTTCGACTGCCACCACCCATAGCTTCGCCTACATACCCTTTCCGTCCTCCTCCATATCTACTCCCTTGCTCCTGTAACACAAGTTTGGCTCGAAGAGCCAAGTTCTTTGCTTCTATGAAGGTTCTCACCATCGTAACCTCAATCTTGTCTTTAATTTGGAGTTTCAGTCCTTCCACATACCTTGCAACTTGCTGACCTTCGCTCTCCCTCAAATCATTCCGCTCTGCCAGCCTCATGAACTCCGCCGTATACTCATGCACGGAATGTTGTCCTTGGCGGCACCGCTGATATTGTTGGAACAATATCTGCTCATAATTCGGCGGGAGGAAGTCATGTTGTAGCAACTGCTTCATGCGATACCATGATCTCACCGGGTGTTTTCCTTCCCTCTACCTCCTACTTTGCAGCCTCTCCCACCAAGTCGATGCACCACTCTTACACGACGGTCCTCGGGGATTTCCATGTAGTCGAAGAACCGGTCTACTTCCGCCAGCCAATCAAGGAAGCCTTCGATGTTGAGGCTGCCATCGAACCATGGAATGTCAACCTTCAAACGGTAGTCTCCGCCATCCCCGTGATCATAACCTCCACGGTTCCTCCTATAATCACCTTCTCTAAGGTGGTTTCCATGATGAGCCATCCGATGACCACCGCCTCTTCCACCACGCCCTCGCTGTGGCCTACTTCCGTACATATCATCACTCTCTTCGCTGGACTCCTCACTCTCAACACGTCCCCACCTGTTCTCAACGACAGGTCGGATTACGCGTCCCCCGAATTCCTCCACCGCACGTGGTGGATTCCTGCCAGCGTCTCCAACCCTATTAGGGTCTACCACTAGAGCATCGAAACGCTCAATCAGTTCATCAAGGCGCCGTTCCATACACCCGACCTTCTGATGCATTGCGTCGAACTCTGCCCTTGGAACCCATTGATGATTCTCTTGAAACCTCGCATCTTGAACACCGTCAAGAACACGACCGCTATCATCGCCTTAATGAGTTGACATCTCCACAGGAAATAGCCTTGCTCTGATACTAACTAACGCAGCGCGGAAAGCGTAATGAAACGAATCCGAAAGTGGATTGGTTTCACAACAACAAAGAAACACTCTTTGATGCAAATCTAGTTGCGCACAACCCGGAAAATGGAGAAGTTCTCTCTCGAAGTATATTCAAAATATGTTTCTAAAACGTAACCCTAATCTATCTGACAAAAGAGTATTTATATGTCCCCGTAAAATATCTAAAAGGGAAAAATCTAAGCGTACACGTGGAAGAAATAATAAAATACACGTCTATAAATTGTCACATACACGGTCGTGCCTCCAAGCCGTATATGTTTCTGGACCTGCGACAAGCATAGTACACGGTCGCATACACGGCCGTGTCTCTAAGCCGTGTATGACTCTGTGAATGTTCTTGACCGAATACACGGTCGTGTCCCTAGCCATGTATGGAAGCCGTGCCTGTTTCTGTGGGATACCCTGATCGAATACACAGCCGTAATGCACGGCCGTGTATGGAGGCTGTATATGATTCTGTGGGGAATTCTGGTCGAGTACACGGCTGTGCTTCAGCCCGTGTGTAGAGGTCGTGTATGCTTCTGTGGGTTCCTTCCAATCACTACATGGTCGTGTGTCAAGCCGTGTGTCTTGTGTCTCTTGTATCTCCATCAAAATGATAGGAACATGATGCTTCCAGCTCTAAAAGCTTTCAAGAGAGGACGTGCCAATTGGCTCAAATGGTAAGCAGATTCGAAATTAGTAGTCATTATGAAGGAGAAATCTTCTGTTATATAATATGTCGTCTATTTCGGTATATTCATTCCAACATTGTTAATCTAAGACAAGGGAACATAGGTGTACACATTTAATTGAATGCTCCAAAAGTTAAATCGAATATTTAACTTTCAAACGGTATCAAATAGGCATAATAAAATAAGGTTTGGAAAACTTTCATAATCAACTTCCATGGCATAAATCTCCACAAGGGAGTTAGAATCGGACCAAATTTTAAAAGAAATCATGAAATTGAACTTAATGAAATCGAAGTTTTTAGTCTCTAGTGAGATTTTGGTTAGGAAAATTAATCTAAATTAATGGGAATGCCTGAATCTTATTTCATTTAATCTAAGATTAGGAATTTATTAAATTTAAGCAAGGTAAAATGATTAAAACACTTATAATAAAAGATAACATTCCTCTAATAGTATTTATCCATATATCTATATTAGATATTGCCAGAATCATTGTAAATTATTATACTTTATTTTCTATTCATCTCTTGTGGTTGTTTCCCTCCCACAAGTAGGAGTGTGCATTATATAAATTTAGAGTAAATTGTGAATATATCTATTTATATTTATATATATATATATATATATTATATCTTTATAGTCTCAATATACTTAAAAGAGAGTGTTTAGACCTCAAATCTTTAAAAAACGTGTTTTTTCAGTCTTCTAATAATTATTTTGCTCACTCAAAAATAATAAAAAATGATTATAATATTTTTAAATTATTTTATTCAAGAAAAAAATTGTATAGTAGAATCTAAAAACATGTTTTTCAAAGATTTATAAATTTGAATACTCAAATTTAAAAATAAGAAACTTATACACATATAGAGCAATGAAATGTATTTGTAATTTACCCATAAATTTATTGAAGTAGTTAGATATCGTTTATTCTAAAATGAGTATGTGTCTTCCAATCTATAGGTAAGTGAAATGACGAAGAATATAGATATAGATCTTCTCTTACTTCACTTGACACACATATTGCATATTTGTGCTCCTTAGTCGATTATTTCATGAAGGAGACTTACAAGGATATGTAGCTTTCCATTGAAGACTGAGGAAACTATGCCTATGAGCTTCTCTCCTTTAGCTTTAGAAGATACATCACAAGCTAAATCTACCACTTGAAAACCTTTCTTTTTCCATTCAATCAAGCATTGATTGATCTTTACTTCATGCCTTGAGCATGTATATACAATTGCCCCAAGCATAGCTTGTTCCTCCACAATAGCATACCTTAAGAACCACAAGATAATGAGTCAAACAAATGTCATAATTAAAGCTTTTAGAAGAATGACCCTTAAGTATATGAATCCATTATATTATGAGTTCTATTTCATATTAGCACAAATCCAATCTAAAGTCGTATCAAGCTCATCGTCTTGTTATTGGTTTGATGAATATTGTGAGTCTTTAAATTTTTAAATTAAGATCGAAAATAAAATTATATCCTTTCTACCCCCACTTCATTTTGAAATGCTTTATAGATATCTAAATTGAATTAATAAGGAAGAGCATGCTTAGACACAATAAGTGTAGTTTTTCAATAAAAGATAGGTGAAATTTATATTTTTATTAAAATTCAAAGGTTATTTATGCAATTTATCCTATTAATTACAAGAAATTCTTCAGAGGAATTAGAAGAGAAGCAACTTATGGGCTACTTATTGGTAATTCAAGCCATAAAAATTTAAGACATGGTGGTTGTTTATGATCACTTATACTAGTTGTCCTAATACGATGGGTAAAAGGCGATAGGCTACAAGGTTATGGTAGTAGTGTAACACAGACCACTATCCCAGTACTATTTATTTAGTCTTAAATCAGCTCCTTCCTTCATGTTGTACCATGCAGATTTAGGATAAAATTAAAAGACAAAAGAGGCCATTCATAGTGAAACCCTCATCAACACAAATGGTTTGCCCTGTTATGCAAGAAGCTACTGGCATACATAGGAATGCAACAAGTGATGACACTTCCTTGGGCTCTGTAACTTGACCAAGTGGTGTTCGCTTGATGACTTCATCATAAAATTCTTCATTCTTCAAACACTTCAATATCATAAGTATTTCTTATAAGGCACTTATTTGAAAGGAAAAAAAAAAAACAATAAATCACACCAACCACCACTTCTCTAAATTTTTTAAATTATATGGTCATTTTAGCTTTCTAAAATTATATTTACATCCTTGAATGTTGTGTAATGGTATGATCCTTGCAACTCTTGCAATAACTAGTTATAGCATGTGTAATACTCCAATATATAACTAAAGGGAAAATCCAAAAACGCAATCGTTCATATTTTGTTAGGCCATAATAATCATAGATAGAACATGATTTATTGGACTCACACCACCAGATTGGGAGTAAGCATATAGCTTAAAAGGTTGAGGCAAGTGTCTACATAATTTTAAGAGTGTAGAAATGTAGTCAATATAATCTACCTAAGTTGAATTAAACACTAAGCATGATAGTAGAGCTGTCTAATTTGAATAGTGAAAGCTTCAAGAGACTTGCAATTTCGGCCAGTGCAGTCTAAATGTACCATGTTGTTGTGGAATTGCTTCTTATGTTGTCCTTTGCCCATTCACATGCTAAATTTTTTGTTAGTTGATTGATAGCCCTTTCATAAAATTATTGAAGTAAACATAAAAGTTCAAAAGAACTGCAAATTGTTAGATAGACCCAGTTCATTAGATCAATGTAATTGTATGAAACCATGTGTGCATAAAACTTAAAGGAGTTATCAAAATAATTTTTTTTTAAAAAAAAAAAAACTCTCTTTTCGCAAAAAACATAAACTTGACCTATATAGACCACATACTTTAGCCTATTAAATTTATATAACTCAAATAAAAAAAAAAGTACTATTAGAAATCTATATAGGTTGCAAAACTATAAATGACTTTTCTAGATATAAGAGCACAAAAATTAAAAAAAAAAAGTAAATAAACAATTTACAAACCACATGATTCATGAGGAAAATTTTAAGGCCACTCAATTTTGTTTTCCTCTATATTTCACTTGTGCCCCCGTATGAGGTTATCACAATTTAATTAACCTATTATACTCAAGTGATTTCGCTTTTAGAGGTATGATGTGTTCCTATAAAATGGACACACGGTAAATACCTTTAGTAGCTGCATACATAAATCCAACTTTTACAGTTACAACTCCACAAATGGATGATAGAAACACAATGCTTCCAACCCCGGAAGCTTTCAAGAGAGGATGTGCCAATTGGCTCAAATGGTAAGCAGATTCAAAATTGGTAGTCATTCTGTAGGAGAAATCTCCTACTGTATAATTTGTCACCTGTTTCAGTATGTTCGTTCCGACATTGTTAATCTAAGACAAGGGAACATAGGTGTACATATTTAATTGAATGCTTCATAATTTAAATCGAATATTTAACTTTGCAAATGGTATCAAATAGCAATAATTAAATAAGGTTTGAAAAACCTTCATAATCAACTTCCCCAAGATAAAGCTCCACAAGTTAGTTAGAATTGGACCAAATTTTAAAAGGAATCATGGAATGGAACTTTATGAAATCTAGTTTGGTAGTCTCTAGTGAGAGTTTGGTTATATTTATATTGGTATTGATAAGAAACTATAACATTATGGCATCCAATTCTCTTAATATTTGACTCTTCTCTCCTACTGTATGATATAATTTCAAGGAACCGGAAGGTGTGCACATTCTTTATGAAGCTAAACTCTAGGAAACTTAATCTAAATTAATGGGAAAGCCTAAATCTTATTTCATTTAATCTAAGATTAGGAATTTATTAAATTTAGGAAAGATAAAAAGATTAACACACTTATAACAAAAGACAGTATTCCTCCAATAGTATTCATCCATATATCTATATTAGATATTGCCAGAATCATTGTAAATTATTATACTTTATTTTTCATTCATCACTTCTAGTTGTTCCCCTACCACAAGTAAGAGTGTGCATTATATAAATTCAAAGTAAATTGTAAATATATCTATTTACACTTTTTTTATATATGTATATAGTCGCTATATATTTAAAAGAGAGTGTTTAGATCTCAAATTTTATTTTATTTTTTTTTTTAAAAAGTGTTTTTCAACCACCTAATAGTTACTTTGCTCATTCAAAAATAATAAAAAATGATTATAATATTTTAAAATTATTTTATTCAAGAACAAAATTGTATAATAGAATATAAAAACATGTTTTTCAAAGATTTAGAAGTTTGAATACTCAAATTTAAAAATAAGAAACTTATATGCATCTAAAGTAATGAAATGTATTTGTAATCTACCCATAAATTTATTCAAGCAGTTGGATATCATTTATTCTAAAATGAGTTTGTGTCTTCCAACCCATAGATAAGTGAAATGACGAAGAATATAGATACAGATCTTCTCTTACTTCACTTAACACACATTTTGCATATTTATGCTCCTTAGTCGATTATTTCATGAAAGAGACTTATAAGGTTATGTAGCTTTCCATTGAAGATCGAGGGAACTATGCCTATAAGCTTCTCTCAACTCTGGAAAATACATCGCGAGTTAATCCTACCACTTAGAAACCTTTCTTTTTCCATTCAGTCAAGCATTCACTGATCTCCACTTCATGCCTTGAGCATGTATATACAGTTGCCCCAAGCATGGCTAGTTCCCCCACAATAGCACACCTTAAGAACCATGGGATAATAAAGTCAAACAAATGTCATAATTAAAGGTTTTAGAAGAATGATCCTTAAGTATATGGATCCATTAGATAGGTGATTATATGTTCATACTCGAGTATGAGTTCTTTTCCATATCAACTCAAATCCAATCTTAAGTTGTATCTAGCTCATCATCTTATAATTGGTTCAATGAATATTGTGAGTATTAAAATTTTTAAATTAAGGTTGAAATGAAAACTATATCATTTCAATTCAATTCATTTACACTCTAAATTAACATTAAGGACTTTAGAAAATTTAAAAAGGAAAATCGATCACAAGAACAATGAAAGGATGTAAGAAAGTAAGTATTTAGAGAATAGTAAGAACCCGATCCCTTTGGTTCCACTAGTGACAAGAGCATTAATTCCGTGATGTGACCATCTATTTCCATGTGCTTTAGCCGTGGCAAGAGTAGTCATTCCGCAAAGTGAACATCAATTCCCTTTTGCCCCTGCCATTATTCTCTCTTGCTATTTACTTTCTCCCCTAAGCAAACCTTGATATAAGAAATTGCGTGGACATAGGTCATCCATCTATCTATCTATGTATGTTTATCAAGCCTTGTTGAATCATATGGAATTCACAACATATTAATCTTCTTGGTCTTCAACCATTATGGTGGGCCCGTTATGTCAAAACGAACACTAATAATTTTCATTTTGCCTTTTGTGTTTTATTATTTGTACCCACCTCATAAGGGGGTGATAGCATAACTGAAGTGACTTTTGTTTGTCCTTTTAGTGTGGAAAATTTTTAAAAGGATTAGCTTTTATCAACTTGATACCAAAACCATTGAAACCTAGTCACATGAATTCTACGCTGCAATTTACAATTTTAATTACGCATAAAAAAATTAAAATAAGCAACTCCATGTTATAGATATGAACTGTTATATGCTCACATTCATGCTATTCAAGTTCAAGTTGAATTCGATATTTATTTGAGTTCAATATGATTGGAACCGTATTAAGCTTATTTTATAATGATTGATTCAATAAATTTACAAATATATTTTATTTTATTTCAAAATAAAATGATCATTAATGAGATTTACCTAATCATGTTTGTGTTGAATATTCCATTTAGATTTAAATGCAAAATTGTCTCATTCTAATTCAATTTATTTGACTTATATATATATTATGCAATAAAATGTAACACTTTTACCTACCATTTTAGGATGATTACTATGAGTATTTACAAATACTTCTATATCAAAAGATTATTTATTTATTTACTATGACGCAACATAATCTATAACTCAAGTAATAAACATGTTTTTATTGGATGATAAAACACCAATAGTACTACTTATTTAGTCTTAAATAGGTCTATACTCTAGAGTGTTGTTCCGTGCATGCACAAGAATGCAATAAGTGATGATACTTCCTCTAGCTCTCTAATTCAACTAGAGGTGTTCACGACATCACTTCCTCACAAAATTTTTTCATTCTTCAAATACAAGACAACTACTCATTCTTTAAGGCTTTGGTTTAAAAAATAAATAAATAAATTATATGAATAACTTTCTTAAATCACTAAAATCCTTAGTCTAATGGTAGGCTACTAATTTTTTGATGGAATGGAATTAGTGTCAAATTCCTTTCTCATTGTAATAACTCAAAATAAAAAAAAAAGAAATAAAAGAAAAGGAACGAAAACTCCCCTATACTTTTAAAATTACATAAATATTTTCATTTATATTTACACCCTTAGATCAGTGGTACAATCCTACAATACAACTTTTGCAAACGTTGCCCATGCATACATTATCTAACTTACGCTAACAAGTAAAGACAAAATAAGAAACCATGAATTTTGACATGGGCCCATCAATCAACTATCACTAACAACTATCCTTAGCTAATTAACAATCAAAATTGGTCAATGAAAATGTTATAAGTTAGCTAAGGAGTCCTAGTGCAAAACTAACAAGTCAAGGCTATCCAAGTCGGAAAATCATGAGTTGTTACTAATAGATTCACAAGCCTATATAGAGCGATTATGTATAGGCAAGCAATAGATAAAGGCTAAGGATTGCTAGTGTAGTTAGAGTTGGAAATAAATTGTACACTGAGTAGATGTGCATGGTATCATATATGAATTATGTATCAAAGTTATACGATATTGTTTTATCTCTTAACTTGATGGATTTGTGCTGATTGATGTAGAATATTGAGAAATAATAGCATGAAGCATCTTGTGGAGCTTTAATGGTAACAAGAGCAATCAAGTTTAAAAACTTGTTGTTGCTATAAGGGATAGTGATACCTGGCAGTTTTTTTTTTTAGTATCAAGCTAAACATCAAAGATCTTAGTACTTGTATTGTTATCTATGATAGGGTAATGCGTGTTGGCTAGGTTAAGAAAAGTTTATTTTACTTCACTGAAGTATTGCACGAAGACCTAATGTAAAGAGAGTTTAGAGGATGGCAAAGCTTGGAGGATCCATGAAGTATTTGATGACTAAAAGTACAAACATACTAGCTAAGAAGAGTGAAGAGGTGTTGCGCGTATCATCATAGCAAGGTATAGTTGTCAGAGTAGATGGATGACATTATCCAAGCATAGGGATGGAGGATTGCCTATATGTTATACACTAAATGGGTAAGAGGTAAGCCTTTAGCAAGACTGGATCAAATGTGTAACAGTACAATTGTTGCTTGGGGTTATGAGTGTGTGTTTTGAGTTTTACAAATGCAAGTTAAGTTGGAGATTTATAGACTTTATGTTAGAGTTGTTTATAGTTTGGTTTTGTGGTCAAATCTAACCAAACCACATTAAAAAATTGTTAATTGGTTCAAATCCTTAATAAATTGAACCACTTTTAACAATTTAGGAAAACCCCTACAAACATAGTTTAGTTTAGTTTGGCTTGATTCAAATTGCTGTTAAAGTACCTTATTATACTTGATAATACTAATAGTTAGTAGATTTTTTAATTGAACATTGATATTTAAATTATGGAATATTATGCATGAATTAAAGCAACATAACATTATATTACGTCACATTACATCTTAGGTGGGTGTATGAGTTTACTCAAGAGAAGATAGATGAGGATGAAGGAAAAGGAGTGGATCACAGAGATTGAGAATGAAATGAGAGACAGTGAAATGGAAAAGGTAAATAGAATTAGACTAAAATAATGCTAATAGGGTTAAAAGCTAAAATAAGTTTCATTTTTTATTTAAAAAAAATGGTTTGATTCGAGTTACGATAGTTTGTTTCTACCTCTCGAATCAAATTGTGAATTGTTTAGGTCCTTTTTTTAACTAAATTGCAAATTGAATCGAAAAAAGAGAAACGCATTTTGCAATTCAACTTAGCCCAATTTGGTTCAATTTGACAAATAGCCTAAGCTTAAAGTCATAATTTTCCTCCTAATTTCCTAAATTGTGTTTTCTTAGAGCCTAAATTATTTCCTATTATATATATTAAGTTTTGACTTCCTATAACTCTTTCTCTCTCCTCTTACAACTCTCCAATTATATATATATATTTTGGTTAGAAAATGTAAGAGATCAGAGAGCATGAGACCTTAAGGACATATTATAAGAATTAAGTACTTTGAGATTGTAATAAAATCATTGTACCATTGTCACTTTATCCTTGATCTTTTGGAGTTTTCCACCTAAATTTTGTCAATTTTATTCTCTATACTTATTATATCTCTTATAATTCCTTGTTATGTAGTCTAGTAGCGAAAGATCTAGATCTTGTCCCAATAATAAATATATTGATAGAATGCCCAAATTTATTAGCATGTGAAGTTGTGAGAATATAACTAAAATTTCAAAATTAATATTAGAAATCCAGCAGATTTAACATATGTTCTATCCCACTTCATTTTGAAATGCTTCATAGATATATGAATTGAATTAATAGGGAAGGGCACGCTTGGACACAATAAGTGTAATTTTTCAATAAAATATAGGTAAAATTTGTATTTTTATTAAAATTCATAGGTTATTTATGTAATTTATCCAGTTAGTTTCAAGAAATTTTTCATAGGAATTAGAAGGCAAGCAACATATGGGTTGTTTATTGGCAATTTCAGCCATAAAAATTTAAGACATGGTAGTTGTTTATGACCACCTATACTAGTTGTCCAAATATGATGAGTAAATAGGGATAAGCTACAAGGCCACAATAGTAGTGTAGTTCATACCACTATCCTAGAACTACTTATTTAGTCTTAAGTTGGTTCCCTCCATCGTGTTGTACCATGTAGATTTAGGATAAAATCAAAGGACTAAAAAGACCATTCACAGTGAAACCCCCATCAACACAAATGGTTTGTCCTGTTATGTAAGAAGCTGCTGGCATACACAAGAATGCAACAAGTGATGACACTTCCTTTGGCTCTCCAACTCGACCAAGTGGTGTTCGTTTGATGACTTCATCATAAAATTCCTCATTCTTCAAATACTGCAATATCATAAGTACTTCTTATAAGGTACTTATTTGAAAGCACAAAGAAAAAAAAAACAATAAATTACACCAACCACCACTTCTTTGAATTTTTTAAATTATATGGACATTTTAGCTTTCTAAAATTTTACACCCATGAGTATTGATTAGTGGTATGATTATTGCAACTCTTGCAATAACTGATTATAGCATGTGTAATACTCCAATATATAACTAAAGGGAAAATCTAAAAACACAATCATTCATATTTTGTTAGACAATCATAGATAGAACATGATTCATTGGACTCATACCACTCGATTGGGAGTAAGCATATAGCTTAAAAAGTTGAGGCAAGTGTCCATATAATTTTAAGAGTGTAGAAATATAATCAATATAATCTACCTAAGTTGAATAAAATACTAAACATGATAATAGAGCTGTCCAATTTGAATAGTGAAAGTTTCAAGAGACTTACGAATTCAGCTAGTGGAGTCCAAATGTACCATGGTGCTATGGAATTGCTTCTTATGTTGTCCTTTGCCCATTCACATGCTAAATTTTTTGTTAGTTGATTCATAGCTCCTGCATAAAATTATTGACATAAACATAAATGTTCAAAATTCCTGCAAATTGTTAGATAGATCCAATTCATTGAATCGATATAATTGTATGAAACCATGTGTGCATAAGACTTAAAGGAGTTATAAAAATAAAAAGTTTAAAAATACTTTCTCTTTACAAAAAATATAAACTTGATCTATATAGTCCGAATACTTGAGACTGTTAAATTTATATAACTCACGTGAAAAATAGTACTATTAGAAATCTATATAGGTTGTAAATTGATGAATGACTTTTCAAGATATAAGAGCACAAAAATTTAAAAAAAAAAAAAAGTAAATGAACAATTTATAGACCACATGACTCATTAGGAAAATTTGCAGGCCACCTAAATTTATTTTTTCCTCTCTATTTTGTATGTGCTAGCATATGAGGTTATCACAATCTAATTAACCTGTTATAACCAAGTAATTTCGCTTTTAGAGGCATGATGTGTTCCTATAAAATGGACACACAGTAAATACCTTTAGTAGCTGCATATATGGATCCAATTTTCACCGATACAACACCAGCAACGGACGACAGGAACACGATGTTCCCCGCTTTGGGGAAACTTTCCAAAAGAGGGTGTGCCAAATTTGGCCCCAAAT